>JAUMHM010087290.1:0-10440 GCA_032362435.1 Melikaiella ostensackeni | reverse complement strand
TTCCAAGAGGGCGGACATTTCACACGGCCCAGCGACGTGCCTGGAACGTTTCAGTGGAACGTTCCGAAAGTCCCAGCAGCTAGTTCCTGGAACGTTCCGTGCTATGAGGGTGGAACGTTCCAGTGGAACGTTCCGAAAGTCCCAGCGGCTAGTTCCTGGAACGTTCCGTGCTATTACGGAAAAAATTCAAAATTGTACATATTAAAGGCAGAAGCATTCAAAATAAAATAACTTTTGATGTTTCAAATTTCAAATTAAACAGTTTTCATTTGAAATCTTTAAAATCGAATAATAATTGCAAATATGCAATATAGAAAAATTTCAAGTATTTATAATGCCGACAAAATTTAATAATTCCGTAAAAGGCTTAAAAACTGTCAGTTCTTTCTTAATTTATTTTTAGATTAGAAATTTAAAATTAAGAGACTTGGAAACTAATATTTTCAAACACAAACTATACAGAGCGAACAATTTGAAATTTGAGGCCTTGAAAATTGCGCTCAACCTAAAAATGTTGAAAACGAATTAACTTCAGATTGAACGATTCGATAATAAGTTATGATTGTTTAACTATTACGGCTTCGATTTGAATTAATATATGTGTATATGATTACAAATTGTTAAATTTTAAACGTTATAAAATCTGTCTACCTTTAATTATTTTAATGTGACGTCACGCCTTGCCGGTAAAATCAGTTTCTTCGTGCTCGTTACCCCGTGATCGGCAGGCTAACATTGCTGACGTAGTCAATTACGGGATCGATCCGATCTTGCCTTTCTTGAATGTCGGATTTTTCGACATTCGACGCTCAGCCGATCGATTCGAAAAAATCCGATCCCATCTGGTGCGCGTCGAATGTCGGAAAACCGACTTTCGAAGCGCGGTCGATCAATTCAAAAAAATCCGACCCCATCTGGTCGAATGTCGGTCTTCCGACATTCGAAGGACGGCTGATGGGACTTTTTATATTCGAGTGACCACACGTCGAATATCGAATATTCTAAACTGATGCATGCAGCTCTAGTGATCTCTATTTGATTGACACTGTTCTATATTTGTGCTTTAATATTTCGAAATGAATTAAACATTAACAAGGTTAGCAGTTGCTGATAAGCGTACCGCGATATTTTTCAGCAGTAGTGCAAGAAGGCGATTATATAACTCTTTCACTTTCACTTCCACTTTTTCGAAATTCACGCCTTCGTTTAGAAATTATAAATAAAAAGCACGCAAAATGTTTTGACACACACCTGTCCCCAAGTACAAATTTAAATTGAAAAATTACTAAATAATATTTACACCCTTTTTTAAATATTTTAAATTTACAGATACCACTTATATTGCGTTGAAGAATATAAAAATCAGGAATTAATTACGAAAAATCGCCAAATAATATGTACACCATTTTGTAAATATTTTAGATTTATAGATATCGTTTATATTGAATTGAAAAAGATAAAAATCAGAAGTAGAGTTGAATATTATAGTATTAAGTATTTCAAAAAACACTTCATAGTCTACAACAAGTTTTTTGTCTAGTCACGCTGCACTGCTATTTCAGAATAGAACTCGAAAATAATAATAATTCAATCGATAATTTTTATATATTTAGAAAAGTGACTATCGAATTGATATGCTTGTTTTATACAATAAATAATATTTTACATTGCACTTCGACAAATTTATACCTTATTTTGATGTTTCATCCCTTTCAAAGGAAAACAGTCTTTATTTTAAAACATATTGTTCGTCCAAATATTGTAAAATGTTCGTTTTACAAATTATCTTTATTTTGAAACATATTTTTCATAAAAAATAATAATGTGATCATTTTATGAAGTAGTAATAGCAATGAATACACATACGTAAATACACAGGCATTATATATTTGAAAAATGAAATAACCAGAAGCTACATTTTTCTTTGATAGGAGAGATAGTACTTTCAACATTTCGCACTTTATTTTCAATGTCTGAGGTTACGTTGCACACATTTATCGTGAAAATCCACTTTTTACGTCTCACGGCGTATATCCTTTTCCAAAATATAAATCTGATGGTATAAAATATTATTTGATGCCTAAACGATCATTCAATATATTCTTATTTCTTCAAAATATCAATTTGTCCAGAATTACCACACTGTCGGTCAGTGACGGACAATGACCGTCATGACGGACATTGTCTCGGTTACGCCGGTCAGGTCCCATCTCTATGACAGACTTTACCTAGACTGAAGCTTACGAAATAAGTTTTAATTTAAAAAAAAAAAAATATATATAACGTTTTTAATAAGGCTATGAAAGTTCTGAAAAATGGTTATGTTTTAGTCATTGTTAAAACACAATTTTCTTTCATTATTCCACAATAAAGTTACTTTTACAGTTTAAATACTGTTCAGTACATATTCTTTGATCCCATTCAATTTTTCACTCTATAGAATTTGATTTTTTCTTTATTCTATAATGCACATAAATGTGACATTTTTCTGTGCCTTTACACTTTGTAAATTGAATTTCTAAATAGAAATGAAGTAATTTATTGAATTTATGTGATCAATCATTTCAAAATACATGAGTATTAATGCGTAAGTATCAAAATTCTTTAGAATTAGGCCGCAACCGACTTCGGCGAAATAAAATGGAATGACCCTCATTGAGCTTGGAACAGCATTAATTATACAATTATTAAAATCACTTTTTAGCTTAAATTAGTCACTTTTTGCACTTTTTTCAAGTACATTAGTCTGTGGCAGCCCTGATAATGTAGGCTAAAATGGTTAATTTTATACTTAAGTAACGCTTTATATTTATTTATCATACAATGAAATGAGAGGATATTTTGAAACGCTGAAGTCAAAATCAAATAATTCATGAAAAAAGTAATTTTTCCCATACTTCTACATATTTTAATCTGTTTTGCACATTTTTTTAAAAGGCGTTTGAATTTTTTGTTTTATTTATATTTATATTATAGCGAAATACGTGTTTGATTTTTGCCGGATCAGATTTGAAAATTCAATCTGATGTAGTGAAATTGAATGTCGAACTTTCCGACATTCGACGAGCACTCGATCGAATTCGAAAAAATCCGATCCCATCTGGCGCGCATCGAATGACGGTTTTCTGACATTAAGACGCCCGGCCGATCGAATCGAAAGAAATCCGATCCCATCTGGCGCGCGTCCAATGTGAGCTTTCCGATATTCGACGCACTCTACACGGAATCGGAGTTTTTCAAATCGATCGTCCGTGCGTCAAATGTCGAAAAATCCGACATTCGATTCACGTCAAAATCACTTTAAAATCGGATCGAATTATTTTGCGCTCGTCTGGTGGAAACCCACCTGGAAAACTATGCGAGAAAATCGCTGAACGACTGTGCAGTAAAAACTACTATAATACTCCCTGCTGAAGATATGTGCATGGGACCTATGAGAAATTGGGACCCAAATGATCGAAGACCCAAGTGCCCCGAAACCCAAGTGCCCCAAGACCCAAGACCCAAGACCCGAGTTACCCAAGACCCAAGTGCCCCAAGATTTAGGTTTGTCCCGAACGTCAAGTTGAGCATTATACAATATACATAATAATTATTATATTGGACTACATACTACATTTTACTATCTAATATTATTATTAATATATACATTATATAAGACGAAAATGCGTAGAATTGTTAAACACATGCTTATTACCTTTTTTTTGCATTTATTTACATTATACATTTTGAACTCCTCACGTATTATTATTATACCCGGGATCAAGGACTTTATATGCGAAGGGTAACTAAGGGATGAGTTGGAGCAAGGATAGGTTTTAGATCAATCTAGATGTCGCGTGATGTTCATTCAAACGACACACTCGTCCGACAACACCGCTCTGACAGGGGTCGCTGATCAATCTGTAGTCCAAAAGTAGGGTACCTAGGTTATGGGGGCAATTCGTTGTAGGACGCAAGAAACAGTGAATTCCTCGTAAAAAACATGTGGGTGAAGATTTGTGTTGACGGCATAAAGGTCCCCTTGGGAGGCGACCTACTGGTTCCCCATATCACGTATATGTGGATGTGTGGGTGGCCCTGTGGTTCCCAATGTGATTTATGAACGTGCGTAAGCGACCCTGTGGTCCCCCAAAGGCGACCGACTGGTCCTTAGTGTGACTTGTGAACGTGCGTAAGCGACCCTGTGGTCCCCTAGATGCGACCTACCGATCCCTAGTGTTGTGTGGGCGTAGGCGACCCAGTGGTCTCCGGAAGGAAACCTAGTGTGGTGTTTGAACGTGCGTAAGCGACCCTGTGGTCCCCTAGAGACGACTGACCGGTCCCTAGAGTGACTTGTGAACGTGTATAAGCGACCCTGTGGTCCCCTAGAGGCGATCTACCGGTTCTTAGTGTTGTGTGTGTAGGCGACCCCGTGGTCTCCGAAAGGAAACCTACCGGTCCACAGTGTTGTGTGTGTGTGTGTGTAGGCAACCCCGTGATCCCCAAAAGACGACCTACCGGTCCATAGCGTTGTGTGTGTGTGTGTAAACGACCCCGTGGTCCCGAAGAGGCGACCTACCGGTCCCTAGTGTTGCGTGTGTAGGCGACCCCGTGGTCTCCGGAAGGAAACCATGGAGAGAACGACCGGCGGTTGGTAGCTGCGCTGAGTCGAACGAGCCAATCCGCGCGGGGTACAGAGAGGGTAGCCGCTGATTGACTAACAGAAAGGCACGCTCGCACCAATCAGGCTTGGGTGACGAGGACCCCAGCCTGATTGCGGAGATCGTGTTCAGAGCGAAGAACACCGTACGAATTTTGCCTGCCGAGTCGCACTCGCAATCAACCTATTTCCTTTATTTAATAAGAACATGAATGAAATACATTATCATACAGTAATTAACTTAAACATAAAATACACTGTCGAGTGCGTTTGTTGTGGATCGAAGAGGCACGGAAGGGAAAAACTTTAATCATAAATTGCCGACGCGCTGGCGTGCGACAATTTACCACCGGGTCCCTTCAGCGCCGTCTTTGATCCACAACAGACGCGTTAACCTAAAACCTGAAAGAAACTAATTTAAAAAAAAGGAATAATGGGAAAGTGTTCGAACTACATAATTTTACCCGTGCCTAAATCGGGTTTTCAAATGCACCGGAACGTTGATCGCATTCAAGTATAGCTTCATCTCGTTCAAAAATACGAGGAGGTCCTCGTAATCTCCACCACTGAATTCTGGCTTGGGGGGTACATATATCGTGTCCGTACCTGGGGTCATCATCGGATAGACCATCCAGGGGTGGATTTGGCCTCAAATTGGCGTGAGATGGTTGGCCCCCATGGGCCATGGGTGTTTGCTTTAGGTAGTAGGGATACGTTTGGTGGCCGGAGACTGGCTGGGCCTGAACACCGTTGTGAATAGGTGCCTGTGCACCGTAGTTGGGTGGAATTTGAATTCCATTCTAGGTGGGTGCTTGAGCACCATTGAAGTCGAGTGCTAAGGCACCATTATTGAATACGGGGGCTTGGACCCCCTGGGAGGCGGGGGCTGTGGCGCCGACGAAGGGTGGAACAAGAGCTCCGGTAGGGGGGTGGGGGATGCCGGGGCACCGTGGTTAGGGAAGAACTGAATTCCGTTGAAGTCCGGTGCGGGGACACCATTAAAGGTGGGTAATTGAGCACTACTGAAAGTAGGTGCCTGGGCACCTACTTTCAGCAGATACAATTGGACACTGTTGAAAGTGGGTGCTTGAGCACCGTTGAGGGTTGGAACTTGAGCTCCGTTGAAGGTTGGAACTTGAGTTCCGTTGTGAGCAGGTGCTTGGACACCGCTGAAAGTGGGTGCTTGGACACCGCTGAAAGTGGGTGCTTGGACACCGCTGAAAGTAGGTGCTTGGGCACCGTTGAGGGTTGGAACTTGAGTCCCGTTAAAGGTTGGAACTTGAGTTCCATTGTGAGCGCGTGCTTGGACACCATTGAAAGTGGGTGCTTGGGCACCGTTGAAGGCTGGAACATAAGTTCCGTCGTGGGCAGGTACTTGTATACTGCTGAAAGTGGGTGCTTGTACACTGTTGGGGGTTGGAACTTAAGTTCCGTTGAAGGTTGTAACTTGAGTTCCGTTGTGGGTAGGAATCTGAATTCCATTGATCGAGTTCTGGTTATTACCAGAAATGGTAAGCGATTCCAGGTCACTGCTAAGGCCTGGATATTGGCTCTGGATATTTACAGGGATTGGGACTGGCTCTGGATCGTTTGAGAGGTGATCCATTGCGTTTTCCCTGACGTCTGTCGTGTTTGGCACTAGTGGGTTTGAAATGGTCCTTACTCCGTGACTGCAACCGTTATGAGGAGGTTGATGATCCATGCTTGGACGATCTGGCGCGTCTGGTGAGTCGGACGTCCGTCCTTGTTTGAGGACGCGGTGGACCAAGTTACCAGAGAGCGGGGTCAGTACGATCAGAAAATCGGATGTAGACCTGCGCCGAGGAGAATGGTTATCAAGCGATGAAGTTCCCCAACTAGTGAGATCAGATATAGACCCCCGTCTAGGGGTGAGGTTGTCGGGCGCCACCGGGTGTTGGTTTCCACTCCGGGAAGTGGATTGGGTTTCCCTAGGGATAACGCGACTTCGCAGCACTCGTGAGTCTGGAGTACGAGTGATCATTTCGATAGAGAAAGAAAGTTTCCGACTGTGGGCGAAGCTGGGCAAGTGCCACTATCCAGCGACAACCTCGAAGGATAAGTTGCCCCACGTTGGGCGCCAGAAAATTGTAGTCCAAAAGTAGGGTACCTAGCTTATTGGGGACCCCCTGGTCCCCAAGAAGCGACCTACCGGTCCCTTGTGTTGTGTGTGTGTAGGCGACCCCGTGGTCTCCGGAAGGAAACCCACCGGTCCCCAGTGTGGTGTGTGTGTGTAAGCGACCCCGTGGTCTCCAAGAGGCGACATACCGGTCCCTAGAGTTGTGTGTGTAGGCAACCCCGTGGTCTCCGGAAGGAAACCTACCGGTCCCCAGTGTACTAGAAATAATTACAATTCTATTGGGTTGTGATGTAATCCAACAGGTAGATGTGCGAGTGGTTGATTAGCGTATGCAAAATTCTCCAATGTGTTCGTACCGTAGCACGTCGAAAGATGTGACGTTCTTCCACAGGCGTGGCCGGACTAGCGGGGAGGTGCGTCAAGCTACCCGTGAGTTGTGGAGTGCGACTTTGTCGTCCGTAGAGGTATGTGGCTGTGTTGAGGCAAGGAAGGCTTGTGGAAAGGCGATGGAGCGGACGTTGCGCCTGCGTTGCCCGATGATCCAAGACTGTGCCGAGTGGCGGCAGAGGGGGTAGCCGCCGATTGACTAACAGAAAGGCACGCTCGCACCAATCAGACTTGAGTGACGAGGACTCCAGCCTGATTGGCGGAGATCGTGCCCCGAGCGAAGAACACCGTTCGAATTTTGCCTGCCGAGTCGCACTCGCAATCGACCTGTTTCCCTTATTTAATAAAAACATGAATGAAATACATTATTATACAGTAATTAACTTAAACCTGAAATACACTCTCGAGTGCGTTTGTTGTGGATTGAAGAGGCACGGAAGGGAAAAACATTAATCATAAATTACCGACGCGCTGGCGTGCGACAAATCTTTCTAGCAATCACCCCAGGTGAACAGCTTCGCAAAGCCATTATACTAATCCACTTAGAAAATTTTTTCACGCGGGTCCATCAGTATCCAAAATCTTTCGTTCCAGACATCACTCTTCTTCTTATAAACAATTGCTCTCCATACATCCCTATCCTTACATACATCTTTTGCTTCCGTTACATCCATGCATCGTTTCATGCACGTTCTTGTATTTCTGCGACTTCGAATCTCCCTTCTCTTCAGCGTCTCATTCACACATTTCAACCATCTTTTCTTATCACTCATTACTGACTTTGTCCATTAGCATTTTACCTCACATATGCTTTACCTCTCATTCGCAAGACACCAATATAAGTTTCCGACCCCACAATAATAATCAACAACCTTAAAAAACCACCCCTGGTTGACTAACCGAGTTCCATCTCAGCTGACTTCAATCAAAACAGTCAAAAAATTTCAAACTAAAAACAATCACAACAGTTATTTTCACATGAGTCCATTAGATATTCCTAACCCGACAGTAATAATCAGCAGGCCTACCACATTTGGCAAGCCCCACCTATGAGAAGTCAAAAAATAAGAGACTCTGTCATATTGAAAAATTCTGAGAAAGATTATTTTTCGGCAAAGCTATATCTACGTGGTACAGAGGGGTTGCTTCTTCGCGTTAAGGGCTGGAGCCCGAAATTCGAAGCTGGTATTTTTGAGGAGCCCAAAAATCCAAGACTCTTTCATCATTGGAAAATTCTAAGAAAGATTATTTTTCGGCGAACTCATAACTACATAGTAGAGAGGGGTTGCTTTTGGATATAAGGTTTGCAGTCCAAAAATCGAAATAGATATTTTTAAGGAGCCAAAGATTCAGAGACTCTGTTAACATTGAAAAATACTGGAAAATATTATTTTTCGATAAAGTCACATCTACGTCGTAGAGAAGGGGTTGCTTTTTAGCTATGAGGGCTGGAGCCCAAAAATCAAGTTTAGTAATTTTTGAGGAGCTACAAAAAGAGACACTCTTTTAACATTGAAAAACTCTGAAAAAGATTATTTTTCTGCAACGCCATATCTGCGTGTTGAAGAGGGGTTGCTTTTTGGCTATGAGGGTTAGAGCTCAAAAATCTAATTTGCTATTTTTGACGGGCCCTAAAATCAGAGACTCTGTTAACATTGAAAAATTCTAAAAAAGATCATTTTCCAGCAAAGTAGTATCTACGTGGTACAGCGGGGTTGCTTTTTGGCATTAAGATTTAAAGCGAAACAATTGAAGCTGGTATTTATGAAAAGTCAAAGAATGAGAGAGTCTGTAATATTGAAAAATTCTAAGGAAAATTATTTTTCGGCAAAGCTGTATCTGCGTGGTACACAGGGGATGCTCTTTGGCCTTAAGGGCTGGAGCCCAAAAATCAAAGTATTTCTATGGATCAAAAATGTTACCCACAATTTAGGCGTATTTTATTTTTCAAAATGTCGAATTTTCATTAAGGAATGATTTTAAAATGTAAGGGTTGTTTTTTGAGGATTGAATTTCAGGGGATTTCAGAAGCCGAAGAAAAGCCCAGGAATATAGCCAAATTCAGTTTGCGAACAATTCACATTTTGGGAAGAGGTTTGATTTTGGGACTCAAGGGTTATTTTGGGACAATCGATTCTTTCGCATTTTGAGAGCCCAAATAAACCTAAAATTCTGGTGGAATTACAATTTAATGTTTCCGGTATTTTAGACAGTCAAGGTGGCAGGGTAATGTAAGCTATCACCTCTACAGGAAAATTGATTTTTTGAAAGAAGTGAAGGAGTCCAAAATTTTTATTAGTCCTGCTAAAAGCCCAAAATTCTGAGCTATGAAGAATGACGAAATTCAATTTTGAAGGTGCTAGCATGGTGGAGATGAAAAGAATGTCAAACAAAGAGTAATCGCACAAGTCGTCCTCGTCAGACTCTAGTAGATATCACCAACCTCACAATCACAATCAGCTAACCTGAAAAACCAACCCTACAACATTTTGCGTGCCCCATCTCAGCTGCCTTCCGGTAAGACTCTAGTGGATATTACTAACCCCACAATGATGGTCAGCAACCCCAAGAAACCACCCCTACCAGATTTAGCGAACCCCGTTTCAGCTGCCTTCAAGCAAAACAGCCCAAAAAATTCAAATTCAAAATAATCACACCAGTCACCCTTACAAGACTCTAGTGGATATTACTAACCGCACAATGATAGTCAGCAACCCCAAGAAACCACCCCTACCATATTTAACGAACCCTATTTCAGCTGCTTTCAAGGAAAACTGCCCAAAAAAATGCAAATTCAAAATAATCACACCAGGCACCCTTACATGACTCTATTGGATATTACTAACCCCACAATGATAGTCAGCAACCCCAAGAAACCATCCCCACCACATTTATGCAACCCCGTTTCAGCTGCATTCAAGCAAAACAGCCAAAAAAATTCAAATTCAAAATAATCACACCAGCCACCCTTACCAGACTCTAGTGGATATTACTAACCGCACAATGATAGTCACCAACTCCGAAAAACCACCCCTTCCAAATTTGGCGAACCCCATTCCAGCTACCTTCAAGCAAAACACTCCAAAAAATGCAAATTCAGAATAATCACACCAGTCACCCTCACAAGACTCTAGTGTATATTACTAACCCCACAATGATAGTCAGCAACCCCAAGAAACCACCCCTACCAGATTAAGCGATCCCCGTTTCGGCTCCCTTTAAGCAAAACAGCAAAAAAAAAAATTCAAATTCAAAATAATCACACCAGCCACCCTTACCAGACTCTAGTGGATATTACTAACCGCACAATGAT
>JAUMHM010087289.1:0-10440 GCA_032362435.1 Melikaiella ostensackeni | reverse complement strand
CCTCCGGATGACGAAGAATAAATCAAGCGCCGAGAAATCGAGGTAGGTCGGATACTTTTGGGACAGACCTCGTATGTTTCTAATGAGCCTCTCAGACTAATTTTCGGAAACACATATGTTGATGCATGTATAATGAGCCTGTCACACTGACTTTTGGCATCATACATGTTGATACATATGGGTCATTCCAAAGATTTTTTTAAATTCCAAACAAAATTCTGCAAGACCATGTCTGCGATTTAGCTGGCGATTTTTTTCCTAATGGTAGGTGCCAAAAAAAAAGTACATGAAATTTTTTTGGAAATTTGATTTTTCATCAATTTTGCTTTTATTTTCAAACCTGCATGAAAAAGGCAACGCTTAACCGATTTAAAAGTTGAGTGGCTGAATTTATTCGTTTTATAAATTAGTTTGAGGAAACATATTTATCATACACGTATGTCAAAAACAATAAGGCCATTTTCAAAGTTGTCTATTAATTCTTTAAATTTCACCAAAGTTAAAAGACCTGCTAATTTCTAATTTCCAAGTTGAGCGAACTCGCTTTTGTATAAAGTGTGAATAAATAAATATAATTTTGTATAAAATAACTTTAGTGAAGCCTTTGTTTTTCTTTGATCCCAGCCTTATAAAACCGGCTCATTCAGCTCCAAATCACAATTTTTACTAAAACTTCAATATTACCCGATTTTATAAATTAATTGGGTACAAATGCGTAAGTACATTAAAGTTCGATAAATAAACATCACGAAAAACCTAAGACTGAAAATATTATGAACAACTTTGAAGATGTCTTTTTTTTAGTTTCTGACATACATGTATAGTAAATGATTTTCTTAAGACTACTCTCTGAAACGAATAAATTCAGTCATTAAACTCTGATACGCTTGTGAATTGCGTTTTTATGCAGGTTTGAAAATAAAATCGAAATTAAAGAAAAAATCAAATTTAAAAAAAATTCACATAAAGTTCTGATTCGAAAAATCTCATACTTTGTTTTTAGGGGTTTTTGGGCACCTACTATCATGAAAAAAATCGCCAGCTAGATCGCTGACATGGTCGCGTAGCCGATTTTTAAAAAACCTTTGCAATGACCCATATATGTCTTAAACGACGTGGATGAGAACCCCTTTGTGAACTATAATTATATGTGTTAAACGGCAGCAATGAGAACCCCTTTCCAACTCTATGTGTCTCAAGCAAATGTGTGTCTCAAACGTCATACAGGTAGATGAAAACCCCTTTCTGAACCCATGCGTCTCGAACAAAGATATGTCTTGAACGTCTCGGATGAAAACCCCTTTCAAACTCTATGTGTCTTAAATATCTCAATTAAGTATAAAGTTATAGACATTATAAAACATTAATGAATAGTAAAATACATCTTTTAATATTGAATTTTTTTATTTATCTTATTTCATTTTATTACATTAACTGACAGAGTGATTTTCCACGCGCGCTATAGCGCCCGCATATTATGTGATTAATCAATAATTGAAATTTCAATGACTTTTTAGATCGATAATTTAGTGAATTTTTCCATGAATTGAGCTTCCTCAAAAGAATTTACGTGTAATTCCTCTAATTTTCCGAAAAATTTCCATTTAGTATCATATGGCCCTATAAATTCAACTCGCGGGAATTTAGGCTCATTTTTTGTCCAATCCCCATGCTGAAGTACTCCTCCTAAACCCAATTCATTTGGTCTTTGTACAAAAGTGTGGAATTCGTAAGTTATAGCATTATTCCAAATATGATTATCAAGGGGTTTGAGATTTGCAAAAAAACATTCGCCACTAATGAGTGTTACAGCAGCGTATCCATATGGATTATGATATTCGTAAATGAAATCCTCAAAAGGTATAAGAAGTCCATGAAGAACATTGTGACGTTGGTCGGCTGGCATTTTTTGTATATAAATATAGCTTCCTGGAGGAATTTGAGAGGAACGGGACCTTGAAGTACCAGCATTACTTGCTTCACCTCCTCTCATCATTGCACCGACTTCTGTAAAAAAAAATTACGGTTTATTGTTTGCCCTAAGTTTCTCTTACTCCTTCTTGTTACCCCCTTCCCTGAACAATTTCTGCTCTAACCTAACTAACCTATTAACCTATTTTTCCCTTACACCATTCTCCTATCACTTTCTTTGTAATGCCGCCTAACTCCTTCCACAACTATTCCACCCTTCTCTCAATTTTTATATTCCATTTCCACTCTTCCCTTCCCGTCACTACCCTTACCCAACATAACGCTGATATTCATAACTCATTTCTGCATTAGACCCTACTAAAATTACCTTCTCTTCCCCATGCTTAAGACCTTTCACACCCGATTCTTCCTTCTTCCTCATCTTTCCTTGTATGTTCCACTTGTCCCTTCCATATGTGCCCCAACTTTCTCTAACTCCTTCCCATTACCCCTTTCACTTAACATCTTTTTCCTCCCTCACCCATTTGCTCCTAACACCATTTATCTATCACTTTTTCCGTAATCCTGCCTAACCGCTTACACAACCTCTCCACCTTTCTTCATTCTTATATTCCCTTTCCACTCTTCCCTTTCCATATTCCCCTATCAATGCCCATTGCACATTCCCCTCTCCAACTCCCTTGTCGTACCTTCTTAAGATGAGCGAAGTTATCTTACTACTTCATTCTCTCTCTTTTACTCCTCCTAATTCCTACATCTTACTTCTCTCCCCCAATGGGGGAAGGAAACTATTCCTACCATATGTGCCCTAACCCATTTTTCACCAATCACTCCCTCCTCTAAAAAATTTCCCTCCCCTGTCTTAACAAACCTGCTAAGGCATCGTTTCCTCTCCTATTCCACATCCCTCTACACCTCGCCACTGTGTTTCTTCGCATCCTACTCTCCTGGCCCCTCCTACTACATTCCTTATAATTCTTACCTTCGCTTCTTTATTTATTTTTCTTCACCCCCTCTTTGCCCCTCTTCACTCGGTATTTCCCCTCTCCCGTTCTACCCTTTTCCTCGTGATCACGTTTCCCATCTCCTTAGCCCTTCTTTACTTCATTTCCCCCTATCTCTATGCCTATCCTTCGCTTTCCACCTGCTAGATTCCCCCCTTTTCCAATTTCTTATCACCTTTCCTTTTTGCCCTCACCTCATAATGGGACGAAATCAAAACACAAGGTTCAAAATAACTTTTAAACCGCAATTCTTGACCGATTTTGGATTTACTTTTTAGAATAGTTCAGCATTAAATTTTAAAGAGATCTATTTTAGTTGATTTTTCGAAATTTTGTTTGCTTTGAACTTTTGTTTTAATGCAAACAGCGAAACAAATGTCGATTTTTTCAATTTTCTCTTCCAACTTCCTTAAAAAATTTGTTCCGTTGGAAAATGGCGGTCGACCATTCCACCATTTACTGTCAAAAAGAATTCAGAAATCGGAATTTTATATTTTTGTTTTAATTTTATAAACAAATTCTATGAAAAAAACACAGTGTCGGTATTTATAAGGAGAAATAAATCGTGTATTCACTTGATTCTCCTTGAATTGTTTATGATCATAGAAAATACCATTTTTAGTCATTCTTTAAGGGTTGGTAAATTTTGAGAATCTCGAAAAGTTTCATTTTTACCTCCTTTGATAAAGAAATTCAGAGAATTCAAGGTACTCATTGAATTCAGAGAATTTGAAGAAAGTAGGGACTTCATCAAATTCATGGAATTCATAGAATACCTTGAATTCTTGGAAATCTTTGAAAACCTGAAAATTCTTGAATTCGTGCAATACCTGGCATTCAAGGTATTCCATGAATTTAAGGAATTCAGAGAGTTTAAGGAATTCAAGGAAGTCGAGGAATTTAAAGAATTCAAAGAATTGAAGGAATTCAAAGAATACAAGGAATTCAAAGAATAAAAAGAATTCAAAAAATTCAAGAAATTCAAAGAATTCAAGGAATTCAAAGATTTAAAGAAATTCACAGAATTCAAAGCATTCAAAGAATTTAAAAAAATTCAAGGAATTCAAAGAATTCAAGGAATTGAAAAAGTTCAAGGAATTCGAAGAATTCAAGAAATTCGAAGGATTCAAGGAATAAGAAGAATTCAAGGAATTCTAAGGATTCAAGGAATTTGAAGAACTCAGGGAATTCGAAGAATTCAAGGAGTTCGAAGAATTCAAGGAATTCAAAAAATCCATGGAATTCCCTGAATTCCTTAAATTCCTGAATTCCCGGAGTACCTGGAATTCCCTGAATTCCTTAAATTCCTGAATTCCCGGAGTACCTGAAATTCCATGAATTTCTCTATTTCCAAGAACTTTCTGAATTCCTTGATTTCCTTGAATCCCATGACTTTCTTGAATTCCTTGAATCCCTTAAACTCTTTCAATTACCTAAATGCTATGATTTCCTTGAAAACCTTGAACACCTTGAATTCTTTGAATACCTTGAATTCAAGGAATCGCACAAATGCAAGAATTTACACGAAGTCGACAAATTTCGCGTATTCAAAAATTCCACGTTTTAAGGGGTTTCCACGAATTCAAGATATTCTAAGAATTCCATGAATTTGACGAAATTCCTACTTTCTTAAATTTTCTAAATTCAATGAAAACCTTGGATTCTCCGAATTTTTTTATCAAAGTAGGTAAAAATGATAATTTTCGATACTTACCAAATTTATCAACCCTCAAAGAATGACCAAAAATGGTATGCAATGTTTAAGTTTTTTCAAGTATGGAAATATATTACAACTTTTGACTCCTAAATGTACAAAGTAAAATTTAAAATTAAAACTTTGTAATGAAAAAATGTTTCAAACGAAATTTTTATTTAGTGCCACGTTGCTGGATTAAAAACTTGTAACATTTGGGAATAAAAAAAGACGATTAACGCAATGTCTTAGTTTAATTGTTTTCTTTAATTTTTCCAATTTATTAAATTGATTTAATTAGCCAGATTGCCATATTACAATGTTCCAGTAAGATAGGTTTAGTCATTAATAATTTCTGGCTTAGTATATTATGTAGAATTATTTTTACTCCAGTTGAATTCCTTTGAATACTTTTGAGTTCTTTGAATTTTTTCTATTATTTAAAATCCTTTTGAATTGTATGGAATGCTTTCAAACCCTTTTAAATTCTACTGAAGTCTTTCAATATCCTTGTAAACTTCTAAATTCCTGTGAATGCCCAAAATTATCTGAATTATCGTTCTTTCTTGAATTGTCTGAATTCTCTGCATTATACGAATTCTCTGAATTTCCTGAATTCTCTAAGTTTCCTGAATTCTATAGATTTTATGAATTCTCTGAATTGCCTGAATTTTCTGAATTGCTCGAATTCTCTGAATCGCCCGAATTCTCTGAATTGCCCGAATGCTCTGAATTCCCTGAATTTCTTAATTTTATAAATTCTCTGAATTCCCAGATTTCTATGAATTCCCTTAAATCTCTGAATTCCCTGAAGTTCCTGATTTCCCCGATTTCCCTGAAACCCCTGATTTCCCCGGATTCCCTGGATTGCCCGAATTCACTGATTTCCCTGATTTCCCTGATTTTCCCAGATTCCCTGAATTGCTTGAATTCTCTGAATTCCCTGAATTGCCCGAATTTCATGAATTTTTTGAATTCCCTTAATTGTCCGAATTCCCTAAATTCTCTGAATTCCCTGAATTGACTAAATTCTCTGAATTCTATGAATTCTCCGAATTTTTTAATTCTCCGCATTCCTTGATTTCTCTAAATTTGTTGAATGCCCTGAACTTCCTAAATTCCTTAAATTCCTGAATTACCGAAGTTCCCAGAAGTCCATGAATTCCTCTCATTCCAAGAACTCTTCGAATTCCCTGAATCCCTTGAATTCCTAAATTCCTTGAATTCCTTGAATCCCTTAAATTCTGTGAATTCCCTAAATGCTATGATTTCCTTGAAATTCTTGAATACCTTGAAATCCTTGAATATTTTCAATTCTTTGAATACCTTGAATTCAAGTAATTGCAGGAATTCAAGAATTCCCACGAAATCGAGAAATCTCGCGTACTCAAAAAATTCCACGTTTGAAGGGATTCTACGAATTCAACATATTCTAAGAATTCCGTGAATTTGACGAAATCCCTACTTCCCCAAATTCTTAGAATTCATTGAAAACCTTAAATTCTCCGAAGTTTTTGATCAAAGGAGGTAAAAATGAAAAATTTCGGGATTTTCCAAATTTATCAACCCTTAAAGGATTAGCAAAAATGGTATTTTCTATAGTTCTCAACAATCCAAGGAGTATTAAGAGAATACGCGATTTATTTATCTTCATAAATACCGAAAATGTGTATTTTTTAATAGAATTTAAATATAAAATTGAAAAAAATAGAAAATTCTGATTTTTGACAGCAGATGGCGGAATGGTCGACCACCATTCCCAATCGAAGAAATTTTTTAAGAATATAAGAAGAGAAAAAATTGAAAAAACCTCAAATTTTTTCGCTATTTGTATTAAAACACAAGTTTAAAACAAAACAAAAATTAAAAAAACAACTGAAACAGATCTCTTTGAAATTTGATGCTGAACTATTCTAAAAAAAAAAATCCGAAATAGGTCAAGAATTGCGGTTCAGAAGTTATTTCGAACCTTATATTCTGATTTCGCCCCAGTATGGGTTGAGGGGAAGAAAGAAAGAAGATAAGAAATTGGAAAAGACGGGCATCTGGTAGGTGGAAAGCGAAGGATGGGGATAGAGATAGGGCAATAAGGAGTAAAGATGGGCTAAGAAGAGGGGAAACATGATCATGAGGAAAAGGGTTGAACGGGAAAGGGGAAATACCGAGTGAAGAGGGGAAAAGAGGGGGTAAAGAAAGCTAAATAAAGAAACGAAGGTAGTAATTATTAGGAATGTCATAAATAGGAGGGGCCAGGGGAGTGGAATGCGAGGGGGCAGAGAGCCGAGGTATAGAGGGATGGAAATTAGGAGAAGAAACGATACGTAAGGAGTTTGCTAAAAGGGAAGGGAAAGATGTTAGAGGAGGGAGTGATTAGAGAGAAATAGGTTAGGGCACATATGGTAGGAATAGTTTCCCTCCCCCATTGGCGAAGAGAATTGAGATGCAGGAAGTAGGACGAGAAAAAGGGAGAGAATATAGTATAGTAGTAAAATGACTCCGCTCTTCTTGAGACGGCATGGCCAAGAAGGTGGGCAGGGGAATAGGCAATGGGTAGTGAAAGGAGAATATGGAAAGGGAAGAGTAGAAAGGGAATATAAGAATGAAGCAGGAAGGAGCGGTTGTGTAAGTGGTTAGGTGGAATTACGAAGAAGGTGATAGATGAATGGTGTTTTTCACTACTACTACATCTCCTACTACATCTACTACTCTAATCTCCATCCCTTTATACCTCACCTCTCTACCTCTTCGCATCCCACTCCCCTGGCCCCTCCTATTACATTCCTAATAATTCTTACCTTCGCTTCTTTATTTAGTTTTCTTCATCCCCTCTTTGACCCTCTTCACTCGGTATTTCCCCTTTCCCGTTCTACCCTTTTCCTCATGGTCATGTTCCCTCTCTCCTTAGCCAGTGCTTACTTCTCTTTGCCCTACCTATATCCCCATCCTTCGCTTTCCGCCTACGAGATTCCCCCCTCTCCAATTTCTTATCTTCCTTCCTTCTTCCCCTCACCACAAAGTGGGACGAAATCAGAATACAAGGTTCAAAATAACTCATAATGCGCAATTCTTTACCGATTTCGGATTTTATTTTCTCGAATAGATTAACATCAAATTCTAAAAAAATCTATTTCAGTCGATTTTTGAATTTTTATTTGTTTTAAGCTTTTGTTTTAATGCAAATAGGGAAACAAATGTCGATTTTTTTCAATTTTTTTCGAACTTTCCTAAAAAATTTGTTCTATTGGAAATGGTGGCCAACCATTTCGCCATCTGCTGCCAAAAATCAGAATTTTATACAGTTTCGGTATTTATAAGGAGAAATAAATCGTGTATTCTCTTAATTCTCCTCGAATGATTGATAACTATGTAAAATACCATTTTTGATAACCCTCAAAGGGTTGATAAATTTTGAAAATCCCGAAAATTTTCATTTTTAAATCCATTGATCAAACAATTCGGGGAATTCAAGGTATTCATTGAATTCAGAGACTTTAAGGAAAGTTGGGATTTCGTGAAATTCATGGAATTCTTAGAATACCTCGAATTAGTTGAAATCTTTGGAAACGTGGAATTTCTTGAATTCGTGGAATTTCTCGATTTCGTGTAAGTTCTCGATTCCGTGGAAATTCTTGACTTCGTGCAATTCCTTGAATTTAAGGTATTCGAAGGATTTGAGATATTCAAGGATTTGAAAGTAATCAAGAATTTCAAGGAATTCAAGGCGATCGTAGCATTGAGGGAATTCAGAGAATTTAAGGTTATCAATGAATTCAAGGAATTCGGAGAGTTCTTGGAATTAGGGGAATTCAGGAAATTCTAGGAATTCTGAGAATTCAGGGCATTCAAGAAATTAAGGGAAATCAAGGAATTGAGAAATTAAGAGAATTCTGGGAATTCAAGGGATTTAGGGAATTCATAGAATTCATAGAATTCAGGGAATTCATAAAATTGAGAGAATTCAGAGAATTCAACAAATTTAGAGAATTCAGGAAATTCAGATAATTCAGGAAATTCAGAGAATGCAGACAATTTAGAGAATTCAGGCAATTCAGGGAATTTATGGAATTCAGAGAATCCATAAAATTAGGAGACTTCAGAGAATTTATGGAATACAGGGAATTTATGGAATTCAGAGAATCCATAAAATTGAGAGACTTCAGGAAATTAAGAGAATTCAAGGAATTCAGAGAATTCGGGGGCATCAGAGAACTCGAGGATATCTGAGAATTCATATAATGCCGAGAATTCAAAGAATTCAAGAAAGAACGAGAATTTAGATTATTTTGGGTATTTAGAGGAATTTAGAAGTTTTCAAGGGTGCTCAAAGAATGCGAAAGAATTTGAATGGGTTTAAAAGCATTTCATACAATTCAAAAGGTTCCAAAAGAAAAGAAAAATTTCAAAGAACTCAAAAGAATTCAAAGGAATTCAACTGAAGTAAAAATAAATCTGCATAATATACGAAGCCACAAATTATTAATTACTAAACCTATCTAACTGGAATATTGTGATAACCGTAATTTTTTATTTCCATATGTTGCAAGATTTGAATCTGGCAGCGTGGCAGTAAATGGAAATTTTGATTTGAAAAATTTTTGAAATGCGAATTTTTAATGGTAAATTCTATATTTTTCATTTAGGATTCAAGTTTGAGAAGTAGATTATCAAATCAAGATAATGAAGTTGTTGAAAATAAAATAAAAAATTAATGAAAAATAATCTAAATAAAATTTTTAATTAAAATTGAATCAATTATATTAATTGACAAAATTTCGGAAAAATTAATAAAGTAAGACATTGCGTTAATCGTATTTTTTTATTCCCATATGTTACAAGTTTTTAATCCAGCAACGTGGCACAAAATGAAAATTTTGTTTAAAAAAACTTTTTATCACAAATTTTTAATTGTGAATTTTACTTCGTACATTTAGCAGTCAAAAGCTGTGATATATACCTATACTTGAATAAAATAAAATATTGCATTAATCGTCATTTTTTTATTTCCATTATTGAATATTAAGATTAAAAGATTCAGAGATGGAGATAATGAAGTTGTTGAAAAATTTTAATTTTGAAATTTATTAATTTGAGATCAAGATTTAGAGAAAGAGATTGAGATAATAAAATTGTTAAAAAATTGTAAGATATTTGCATTTTTTAATAAACTAAAATACCGCGTTAATCACCATTTTTTATTTCCATATGTTACAAGTTTCTAATCTGGCAACGTGGCACTCAATTAAGATTTTGATTACCAAACATTTTTCAATACAAATTTTTAATAAGAAATATAATATTATATTATTTCAGGTACACTTACTTGCAAAGTTAAGCAAAATCATGCAGGCAAAAAATAAAATGACTAGCTTCATTTTTTTCTAAATGCGAGTAGAGGTAACGATAGAGAACTGAAGACTTATTATTGAAGAATTTCGTGAAAAGCGACTGATTTTATAGATTACTTTTATTTGCAATTGAGTGGAGGGGAAAAAATTCTTGAACGCAGAATTGTTCTTATCTGCTAGACTTACTACTCATTGAAACCTTCAGAAATGTTATTTTAAATTTCATCTGACCTACATTAGAGAGGTATAAAGTATTTTTTCAACAAGAAAGAAGTTATTGATGTTTTATGAATTTATGAATTTATTTTATCATGAGTTATATACTTAACTTAGATAAATAGCAATAAAGGTCATTTTACTCCATTATTTTTTGCTTATAATTCAAATTTTTATTATTATTATTATAAAAAAAAATTATATCTCAGACTTAAGATGGTTACAGCCCAATATGTCGAAGGCACTTTTT
>JAUMHM010087288.1:0-10443 GCA_032362435.1 Melikaiella ostensackeni | reverse complement strand
TTGGTTAACGCTCCACTCATGTAAAGTCGGCGTTCCCGGTTCAAATCCGGGCCGAGGTAGATTTTTTTTCATTTCTCTGAAAATCAATTTGACCAATAATCGATAAAAGAACATCAAAATATTAATTAATTAAAGAAATAATTGTTCATAACAAACTCTTGTCATCACCCCGTTTGAGTACTTTCTGTTCATTTTCGAGTACTTTTGCGATAGAGAAGTGATTTGAATTTATTGAAAATGTGAAGGATGTCTTTTTTTATTAATAAACAAATAATTGTTTATAACAAAGTTTTGTCATAACCCGTTTGCAGTGCTTTTACGTCATTTTTTAGTATTTTCGTGATTATAATTTATTGAAAATATGTAATATGGCTTTTATTGTTGATAAATATATCATTTTTATTCATTGCTTATAACAAAATCTTCTCATCAACACTTTCTTTGCACTTTAATTCATTCTTACCTGCAGGACACTTGTAACTCGTAGTGAATGTTGTATAAATTGTAAATAATATGTTGTGACCATTTTTCATATTAAAAATAAGAACAATAATTGAAATACAATATTGGAAAATACTGTTCTTGCTATTTTATTCTAAAAATGAGTAAATTGAAAAATTATTTAATTTTTTAAAAATTAAAAAAATAAAATAGTTTATGAAAATTATTTGAATAATTTTCAATAGCAACCAATTTGAATTTCAAATTACCAGAATGAAGCTTCCTCATTAAAAATTTCACTGTTCAAATTTTTTTTGGAATTTCAAGCATTTTTTCTACGTGACGCCTGGAATATGAGGTCACTGTACTTGAAATTGTTAAAAATGTAATAAAAACACTTAACTAATGTAAATAATTGGTTTAATCAACAAAATGATTGTTATTAAAAATATTCATAAAAAAGTGCACAGATTGCATTTTTTTTCAGGGTTGATTATTTTTTAAAGATGAAAATCAAATTCTGTTCTTTTTTACCTTCCTCTAAAGGGTTGAGCCGAATCATTTTTGGCAGGGTGTAGACTAGGCACACAGTGGTTCAGGAATGGATTTTCGCTGCTTTTCATTGACTTTCAAGTCAGAAAATATGCATTTTTAACAAAAAAGATCATTTTCAACCAAGAAAAATAAATTTTCAATCAAATAGTTGAATTTTCAGAAAATAGGAAAAATTTTCAACTACAATGTTACATTCACAACCGAATAAATAAATTTTGAAGCCAAGAAGACGAATTTTTCCGAAAACAGTTGAATTTTCAACAAAAAAGTTGAATTTTTAACCAGATACACTGAATGTCCCTAGTAAGTCAGTCCGCAATATGTTATTCCGAGAATTTCGTTCGAGGATCAGGGGTGCAAGGTGTGCAGAGAGCGGTACTCTAAAGCCAGCATACTCGTCCAGTACCGCACTAACAATGCGGGCGGTGCCACGCAAGCTCATAATTTCGTCAGTTCGCACGGTCCGCTCTTCGCTTCATTCGCTATCAGTGTTTACGTTATGTGTTACAAAAATGTTTTAGGAGAACAAGAGACAGCGTTTATCATTCAAAACAAACAAACATTTAAAGAAATATAATAAATATTTTTTACTGCGAACGAAAATCACATACAAATGGTTCATACGGACCTGATTGTTGACATTCGAGTCGGTCCGCTATATGTCCAAGGCCATTTCAGACAAGAACCAAAGTCGGACTTATATGGGACTTTCAGTGTAGTTCAATTTCCAATCTAAAAAGATGACTTTTCTACCATAAAAGATCAAATTTCAACCCACAAAGATGAATTTTCATCAAAATAGAGTGAGACAATAATCAATTAAAATCAACAAAAGTGATTGTTGAGACAACTTATTATCGTTTAAAACTATCTTTTCTTAGAGTAATGCTAGAAAGTTCCGGTTTTTCCGAAGTTTTCAGTTTTTTATTCACTTTTCAGTCATGAACAAATAATAAATGAACACAAACAAGAATTGTATTTTAAATAATATTTCATTTTTATTCTGAATGAAGCATTTTCGCTCTTTTACGAATGTTTTAAGAATATCAATTTGAGCAAAAATAGTTTAAAAAATAATTCTTGTTGATGTTCATTTATTATTCGTTCATAATAAAATGTCAAAGAAAAGCTAAGAATTTCAGAAAAAAATGCAACTTTCTAGAATTACACTAAGAGGAGATAGTTACGAGTACTAATAATTTACTTAAACAATTATTTTTGTCATCTTGCATTAATTATTACCTCATTAAGTGAAAAGTGGACAAAAAGTTAAAACTTAAAAAAAACGCAACTCTGTAGCATTACTATAGAAGAAGATAGTTGTAAGCAGTAATAAATGCTTTAAAGAATTATGTCTTTTATATTGCATTAATTATTGCCATACTTTAAGTAAAAAGTGGACAAGAAGTTGAAAATTTCAGTAAAAACCGCAACTTTCTAGCATTAATCAAAGACAATATTATTAAAAATAATAAGAAATTTTTTAAACAAGCAATAAATTATTACCTCACTCTAATTGAAAAGTGGACAAAAAGTTAAAAATTGCAGAAAAATCGCAACTTTCGATCATTATTCAAAGAGAATATTATTAAAGATAAAAATGAGTTGTTAAAAAAATTATGTTTTTTAACTTGAATTATTTATTACCTTACTCTAATTGAAAAGTGGACAAAAGTGGAAAATTACAGATAAAAACCGCATTTTTCTAGCAATATTCTAAGAGAATATTGTTATAAATAATATGTTCTTTAAACAATTTACATCTTATTATCAGTATAAAGTAATATATCATGTATTGGAAAAAATTTGTACTAAAACAACCGCAAAAAAATGATTATTAGCACCATAAACTCGCAAAACCCAATTTTTCACTTATAGGGGTTTTTTGGAACCCTATAAAACAGACTGACGGGGGTAAAATTCAAAAAATAACTTTTGTTTCCTATTCTATGGTTAATTGTGAAGAGAAATTTTGAGTTTCAACTCGATACACCTAATATTGACAATTCTGAATGAGATTTGCAAAAGCGTCTTTTTTTCTTATGGGAAATACGTGTTAAACTTCATGGGGCTTGTGGAACCTCTAAATATATTTTTCTTCTAAAGAAAAAGACGCATTTTTTGTGGATTTGAACAAATTTGAGGGAAAACCGGGAAATGACTGGGAATTTTTTAAGACTTTGAAAAAACCGGGAAATGACCAGGAATTTTCACGCTGACCGGGAATATTGTTAAATTTTCAATGAAAAAGACGTTAAACTTATACTGAAAAATGCACAAAAATCTGTAGAGATCATCGAAAAAGAAATTCAATAAGAATGTAAAGCGCCTTAATTTTTATACCTAATATTAAAACGAAAAATTGTTCTATCCTAATAACACGAAAGGTAATAAAATTCTGCGTTTAATAAGCCCAAGCTAAAGGAAAATGTCAATTTAATAAAAAGATATTGCAAAAGAATTTGAAATTTCTGTGTCTTAGAAGAATTGGAATAACTCCGGAAATAATTAACATTTTTTAATGTACATGGGCTCATTTCAAAAGTAAGTCTCCATAGTATTTTCATAAATTATTAAGATATTTTTAGAATTTTTTTCCTAGATTTTACCCTAAGGCAGAATCTTGGGAAAAATTTTGAGCAAATCTCAATAATTTATAAAAATACTATGGAGACTTACTTTCAAAATGAGCCCATGTACATTAAAAAATGTTAATTATTTTTATAGTTATTCCAATTTTTCGAAAACATCGAAATTGAAAAAGTTGACATTTCAAAAGCCTAAGAGGCGAATTTTCTACAAAATAGTTGAATTTTTAACCCGCAAATATGAATTTTCAAGAAAAAAGTTAATTTTCACAAAATAATTGAATTTTCTACCAAAATAGATAAGATTTCAGCCTAAAAAGACGATTTTTCAACAAAGCAGTTGAATCTTGAACAGAATAAAATGATTTTTCAATCATTATAGTTGAATTTTGAACGAAATAATTGAATTTTGAAAGAAATAATAAAATTTTTAACCAAAAAAGATAAATTCTCAAAAAATAATAGTTTGATTTTCAACTGAAGGGATTAATTTTCAACTAAAAAATGAATATTCAACCCTGAAATGATTTTCTTTTCTTTCTGAAACTATTTCAATAGATTTCAGAAAATTTTGAATTCCAGGATGGAAAAAAATTCCATTTTCCCTATATTGGGCTATTAAGAAAATTTCGTACAAAACGGTTGGATTTCTAATCAAAATAGTTAAATTTCATAAAAGAATGAATTTTTTGTAAAATAGTTGAACTTTGAACTAAGCAGTTGAATTTTCAAGAAAATAGTTGAATCCTCAATCAAAACAGATTAATTTTCAACCAAACAGTTGAATTTTCAACCAAGAAGATTAATTTCCCCCTATTAAAGACGATTTTCCAATAAAATACATAAGTTTTTTTCTAAGAAGGATCAATTTTTAACTAAAAGTAGAGTAGTCGAACCTCCATGAAAAAAAATTAATTTTGATAAAAAAAAAAACGAATTTTTCAAGAAAATAGTTAAATTTAAAGTCAAATTTTTTGACGCAAACATGACGAACTTTCAACAAAGTACATGAATTTTCAACTAAAGAATGACAAGTTTTCAACTTTCAATCAAAAAAATTAATTTGTAAATAAAAAAAGAGATTTTAACAAAAAAGTTAATTTTCAACCAAATAATTGTATTAATATTTTATTATTATTATTATTATATTATTTTGCTGAAAATTTAAGTATTTAGTTGAAAATGATATTTTTTGTTGAAAATTCATCTTTTCGGGTTTCAAAGTCAACTTTTTTTCTAAAACACTCCACTTTTTATCTTAAAAAATAAACCTTTTTGTTCAAAATTCGTCTTTTTGGGTTGAAAATTCATTTTTTATGGTAGGAATCTTATATTTTTTGGCTAAAAATTCATGTTTCTTTGTTGAAAATGCAACTGTTTTTGGTCGAAATTCAATCTTTCTTGTTTGAAAATTCAACTATTTTGTTTAAAATTCAACAGTTTTGTTGAAAATTCGTCTCTTTTGCTTGAACGTTCAACTATTTAGTCATGAAAGCTACTGTTCGGTTAAAAATTATTATTTTTTTTTGGAAATTCATCTATTTGGTTGAAAATGATCTTTTTTGTTGGAAATTGGTCTTTGTAGGTTAAGAATTCATCATTTATGGTAAGAAAGTCATCTTTTTTGGTAAAAAATTCATCTTCATTGGCTGAAAATAAATTTTTTGTTGGAAATTCAACTGTCTTCGAAACAATTCTTCTTCTTGGCTTGAGAATTCAACTACACTTCCTAGCAACGACCTATTCGTTTTTTAAGTTGTCTTGGCCTAAATTAGTTCATATTTGAGCTTGTGTTACAATTTTCAGTCGATTTCCCGCTTTAAATTAAACTTCTTTTGACTCTTTAATTTAATATGCACTTGACACCATTTTGTAATCCATAAAAATCACTTGTAACTTTTAACTTGTACCATCGGTTTAAAATATATGAATATAGCTTTAGAATACATTTCAGCTCCTTTTGATCTCTTATAAAATTATAATTATAGGATATTTGGTAAATTCACCGAAAGTTATTCCGAAATCTTCTATACAATCTCTTGTAATACCGCGAAATCTCGTGAAATTTCTCAGAATATTTGAACTTGTTCATCTCTGATAAAGTAATGTTGAAATCATTTTTCATCTTCGTGAATATTTTGAATTTTCATTAAATATTTTATATAGTCCCTAAATTCTCATGAAATACCTTGTAGATTCTTTTATTGTAAATAAATCTTCGGAATTGTCTTGTAATCGCTGGAAACCATTATAGTCGCGTATATAATCGTTGGTAAACCCTCTAAATATTTTCAAATCACTTAATAATTTATCGAAATTTTAAAGGTACGTACCGGTCAGGCACGTGACCAATTCTTTTATAGGAACTTTATAATGTATAACTTACTTATTTGTTTTATAATCCTTTATAATATTTTGTATTCATACGAAGGGTTTTGTAATATCTGACAATGTTTTACAGTAGATTTCATCCTTAGTAATTTGACGCAATATTTTGAAATCTCCTAATGAATGTCTATAATTTCTCTCGAATCCCTTTCAGTTTTATTATATTTTTCTGAACAAACGATAATATTGAAAATTTTTTTTCATGTATACACAGGAAAACCGAAGTGTCATTTTAATACCGAGTCCCGTGGTAAAACAACCTGTAAAAAAAGCAACACCAATAGGTGCGTTTCTTCTAACTTCTTAAAGCCCGATTTCTTGGGCTATCCCTCAATACCGCAGAAGCCCTTAATTTCTGACATTGTCCAAATGTTCAGACACCTATTTGTTTGTTGTTGCTCTAATTATAGATAAAACGGACTCAGAGAATGGTTTCGTAGGCCAGGCCAGAGGTCAGAAGCTAGAAGGGTCAAAAGCCAAGTGTTCAGTAAGGATTTAGTGGTCAAAGGTCAGAGGTCAAAGGTGAAGGATAATAATTTAGGGGACCAAGTTCATAGACATAAGGTCAGAGGTTAAATGTAAATTTGTCACAGGCTATAGGTGAGAGGTCAGAGGTGATGAGTCACATGTCAAGAGTAAAATCTTTACGGTCAAATGGGGTTTCCGGAGCTCGAAATCCCCTTTTTTAGGGTTGGGATTGGCGAGAGGGGGGGCACCTTCACGAAACTAACGAGTAACAAAAATAAACGTGTGCATTTTGTCGGATCGAATGTGGCATTTTCGATGCGATGCGCGTTCAATTTCGGATCGGGTTATTCGATTCAATCGACTCGCGCATCGAATGTCGAAAAACCGACATTCGACGCGTGCTATTGTAGGGTCGGGGTTTTTCGATTCGATCGGCCCGTGCGTCGAATGTCGAAAATCGAATATTCGATGTGACTTAGATTAAATTGGTTCTTTATTTTCTTTCATTTTAGTGACTATAAACTATCAATATGTAAAATCAACCCGTTAGTTTCCATATATCAATTGATTAAAAATAAAAATGTTAAAATGAATTGAAGAGTCGAGAAACTTAATTTTTTTAAATTAAATAACTTTTGCGATGCAAAAAAATGAAATATATCTACAAAATGATTGGCCTTTTCGAAAAAAATCCGTTTTTCTGTTTAATTCATTTTTAACAAAAAATTTGCCAAAAATATCATTATAAATGATTTTTAAATTCCGTTTTCAATGTAATTTAAATTTTTGAAACTCGAAAGTTCAATTTGAGATTATTATTTGTCAATCAGTCGTTTATAAAGTCGAAACCTGGCAATATTGGACTTTTCAGTCCATATCCTTGTTGTAGGTTTGTGATTAATTTCAATAAATTTCGCGAATTGTGTTTAGTAAGAAATTATAAGTTGAACAGTTCTTAAAATATGTGTACGTCAATATTGAAACAGCCCACTTTGTCGCTAGTCAATATGGGTCAACTTTAGACAGAAATCAGTTTGAAGTTGACCCTTGTTGACAAGCGACAAAGTGGGCTGTTTTAATATGGACGTACACTCATCATGATATATTAAATACTATTAAATATAATTTCTTACTAAACACAGTTTGAAAAATTTATTGAACTTTATCACAAACCTAAACTGAGGATATGAATGGTAAGGCCCAATATTAACAAGTTCGACTTTGTGAGCGACTAATTGGAAAATAATAATAATATTCGAACTTTCGAATCTGTAAAATTTGAATTATATTAAGTGAGAAATTTAAGAATATGTATATAAATTATAATGTTATTTTCAGCAAATTTTTGCCTTAAAGATTAATTCAACAGAAAAATCGATCTTTATGAAAATAGACCATATCGACTATTTCGGTCTTAAATTGTTTGTACGGTGCCAAAGAACTGTAATCAAAAACAGAATCCCATCTGCAGACAACTTTCAGCTAAAATCAGTTAAAATCGGTTCCACTTCGATTTTTATAATACTACATAAAAATATGATAGAATACAAATTTCAATTTAATACTAAAAAAAATTAAAGGAAATTTGTGGTACATATATATATATATAACATTAAATTTTCCATTCCACAATTATATATCCACATACCAGAAATGTAAAATGAACATTTAAAAAAACTTTTTTTTTTACAAAGATGAAAACAAAGCTAGGGTGTTAACACCAAAATTGGGCTACCCTTTAGTAGTGGGCCTCCTCTCGTTCTCGCTTGGCAATTTTAAATAAGAAAATAAACGTTAAACTTGTAAAAACTGTAAAAAAACTTTTTGCAAATCTTGAGCTGAACAACATCTACGGAGTTCTTATTACTAGTTATTATGGAAACATATAACAAATTTTAATTAAGAAATTAAAAACTAACGATTCGTTTCTGTTTTAATGTTGGACTGTATACATTTCGTGTAATATTAACTGCCAGGTTGACACAGTTCGATGTGCGATATATATTGTATTGTCCTGGTGTCTCTCTGGATCTGCAATGTGCATGCATCGGTTTAGATTTTTAGAATTATAAATAACTATTATTATTATTTTATACTCAAAATTAAAATGCCTTTTGTCAGTCGAATACCGAATTTTGGACAGTCCACGCATGGGCAAGTCGAATAAAAAAAACTGATCCGATTGTAGCACGTGTCGAATGTCGGTTTTTCGACATTCGATGCGCGGGTCGATCGAATCGCGAAAACCGATCCGACGGTAGCACGCTTCGAATTCGACGCACAGGTCGATCGAATCAAAAAAAAATTGATCTGATGGTAACACGCTTCAAATGTCGGTTTTCCGACATTCGATGCGTGGGTCGATCGAATCGCGAAAACCGATCCGACGGTAGCACGCTTCGAATTCGACGCACAGGTCGATCGAATCGAAAAAAAATTGATCTAATGGTAACACGCTTCAAATGTCGGTTTTCCGACATTCGATGCGTGGATCGATCGAATCAAATAAACCAGTACGACAGTAGCGCGCATCGAATGTCGGTTTTTCAAACATCATGTCAAAAGTTAATTTTGTTTGAAAAAATAAGTATAAATCCAAGAAAAACGGATGTCCGAAGTTGTGTATGTCTTGCGTATTTTTGTAATAACTTCGTGAATAATGCCATGCAATTAGAGTGACGAGTTGTTCCTCACTTGACTCATCCTGTATCTTTTGCTCCTTTTTTTCTTGCCCGCTACATCGTTATCAGCAATTATTAGTACATTCATCTTGAGCCTGTTCAAATATCCAATCATGTGCCAGCTTATTCCTCATTGATCGCATATACTCTTCCTGATGAAAGAACGTAGGTATTGTCAGGTAGGTACTTAGTATGCAAATCAGTACCCTCCAGTGATTCAGTAACAGTTTCTGATATTTAAGGAAAGTCGCACACGATATACGATTTGTCTATATCGACTCGGAGAAGTAGCCTTGGGGGACATGAGGTCGTATTCAAGACGGCCATGAACTTGCCTCTGCATTCTCGCTCGAGTTGTCCTGTGAGAATGCAACTGTGCAGGTGCAGATTGGTTTTTCATCATGGGATTAGCAATCGATGACCATACATGGAGAGATCTTTTGTCTCAACTTTTTTTTAGAAGTGGTTTCATATTTTTGCATAGCTTCTTCGACTTTAGGGAAAATCGTGCTACAATTAGGGTGGCAGCTGGACAATTTTGAGATATTTTTAGTAAAAAATCTATCCAATCACTTGAAATATCACGAATGTTTCTTTGAGATCGAAATAAAATCTATTCTCTTGTGAAAATTTTTTGTGTACTGAAAAAGAACACCCAAAAAGTTCACAGTTGAAAAATAGACTTTTTGACTACCCGTCTTTCCAGCTCATTAGACAGGTGCACAATAAATGTACACAACAGAAAGAAAAAAGAGGGAGAAAAAAGAAAGAGTCATCCAAAACCATCCTCACACTCTTTCTTTTCTCCGTTTTTTTTATACTACTGCGGACCCAACATGTTACGATACCAATTTAGACGTCGTCATCAGGGATAATTTATAGGTAACACAACAGGTATACATTTTTTTAAAAGAATGTTTGATTGGTAATAATTATTTTCATCTGAAAATCAGAGAATCATTCATTATGGATATTCAACTCAGTTTTATGGTACATATTTCATTCATTATTTAAAAATTTTTGATCTAGACATAAGTGAAGAACCCTCTGAATGCCTCCCAGAATGCAATTGTTTTATTTTTTCATTAGAAAATGATTTCTGAAGATATCAAAAATATTCCATAATATTAGCTTACATTATATCCAATTTATGATTCCGTCCCAGATTCTGTTATATGTAGCCAGGTCTCTTTTCAAATTTATAGCTTTGTTACCCTCCCTTTTAATGAATAGCATTTCCATGAACTCTTTCTTTTATTTTTTTCATGATATAGAATTTTAACATCATCCCAATTAAAATCATGTCCTGTTGTAAGTCTATG
>JAUMHM010087287.1:0-10443 GCA_032362435.1 Melikaiella ostensackeni | reverse complement strand
CGAAAAGAGGCGTAGCAGGCTGTCGGGAAAACCTGCTGATCGACAGAAGCGTCTGCAAAGACGCTGCAGCCTACAATTGCAATCTGTCGATGGCCTGGATTGATTACCAGAAAGCTTTCGATTCAACAATATATTCAGGATACAATGCGCGTAAGGAAACAAGATATTTAATGTATATCGGGAACAAAGAAGAATGGATGTGAGATAAAAAAGATGGAAAATGGACTAGAACGTTGGTCAGGAGTAGACAATGAATCAAATGGTAGGCAGGGAGTCGATTTGATTATGAATGAGAGAGTAAAACAGCATGTCAAAAAGTATCAATGTGTAACTGCTAGATTATTATGGGCTAGAACTGAAGTGGGAACCAGTAGGCTGTTAGTCATAACATACTACGTTCAAGTAGATGGTAACCGTAGTGATGTAAAAGGGACCTTGTGAGATTCGTTGAATGACATTATAGACACTTGCGATCCTGGGGGAAGACTCATCCTACTCAGAGATATGACTAGCTGGTTCGCCGTGCAGCGCGAAGATACAGGCAGCGTACTTGGTCATTTCGGAGATCCAAAAACTAATGGTAACGCGGAAAAATTATTTATCTTATGCTTAGAAAAAGGCTTGTTTATTATTAATACTTGATTCAAGTATAAAATGATCCACCTTCATAATTGTTGCAGAGGCGCGAGCCACAGTATGATTGACTTTGATGTAGCGGATGAGAGACTGAGAGGTCTAACAATAGATACAAGGGTTATGAGAGGTTCTGAATGTGGAACGGATCACTACCTCATCGTTTTGAAAATAATCCTAGGTCAAAGATGGAAGAGAAGGAGAACTAAAAATAAGTCAAAGCAGATGCGACTCAAAATAGCGAACTTTCAGAAACCAGAAGTACAAACAATATATCGTGAAAAGTTGAATCAGTATTTCGGTCATCAGAAAGAAGACTGAGAGACAGAATTAGGCAATAAAAATGTAGAGGGTGCATGAATAATACTACGGAGTAGCATCTTCAAGAGTGCATCTGAAGTGCGAAGACTAGTAAATGATTATAGGGATAAAAGCAGAAAACCAAAGATACTAGTCAAAGAAAACAGGCATGAAATCAAACCGGAAGGAGACAGAAAAATGCAGAGTGATTTTGAAGGCAATGAGAAATTGTTTTGGACATGGATTAAGAGGATTAGGGAAAGAAGTACTAGCACTGTGTTGGTCGGAATTAGGAATGCTGATGGTAAAATGGCATGGGATGTGGACAAAGTGAAAGGGTGTGTGAGTAATTTTTCAAGAAATTGTATGGATGTCAAGCTATAGAGTATAACAGCTGTGACACGGAAGAGGAAATGCTAGACAATCCCGCTCTGGCAGCGAAAGAAGAATCGATATCCACGAAATTGTATCCGCAATCGAGAATTTAAAGAATGATAAGTCTGCTGGTGTGGACAGTATCACCACTGGAATGCTTATGAGCGCTGGCAACTTGTTGTTTTTGTGATTGCACGAATTTATGAATATGTGTCCCAAGTACGGTGAAGTTCCAAATGAGTGGAGATGGCCGATTATCGTTCAACTCTACGATAGAGAGTGTGATAATGGTGACTGTACTAATTATAGAGTGATTAGCCTACTAAACAGGAAAGTTTTTTTTTGGTGTCCGGTTCCGATTTTTGTTTTGTTTTTGGATACGTTGTAGAGGACCAAAAAATAAGCAACATGTATTCTTCATGTCGGCCCTTTCTCATATCTAAAGGGCAAAACTCCACCCTCCAATTTTTTTCGGAGAAGGAAAATATTTCTAGCTAGAACAATACTTTCTCATTCTATTTTAGTTCACAAGCTTGCTATACATAACTTTTGAGTCCAAAATTGAGGAATTGATAACTTCTTTGCCACCAACCACCCTTATTATGTTACAAGGAACCCTAAAAATACGTATGCAAAAAATTGAAATATTGATTTGATCAAAGAAAAATGAATGAATGTTATTTCGAGATGACAGAATAGTGACTAAAGAGCTTACCGTCAGCAACGAGGGGTGAACTATTCCTCATTCACTATTTACGTATGTCTTCCAATAAAAAATCTAAGAGACGTCTAATGTTTCGACAAATGCACGGAAAGCCTATGCAAATATTATGTCGTGAAAACCGAGACATATTTAAGTGCAAATTTGGGGTTTGCCGTAAAGGGGTTGAAGTATCTCTATTTGAAAAATAGAAAAAATAAACATTTATGGGGAATATAAATGATTTAATTCTTGAGTTATTATTACATTTTGTGACCGAGACATCTGTTTTCATTTACAATGAGCTGCATTATCGTATAAGCTTTGTGTCAGAATTCACGCGATACGAGTTTTATATATTCACTTGGTCCGAAATAGTCGTATTGTAGTAAGAATTGAACGTATCCACTGAATTTTTTCTTGAAACGCATTTTTGGAATTTTCGTCATTCAAGATAATATTTAATCCTATGAATGTGATAAATATGTTGCTAGCAACATTTTAAATGATGCACTTAATGGAAGCTCCCGTAACCGAGGAAGAAATTAAATTTAGAAAATCAATTCAAAAAATGCTGCAGGATAGCATATTTGAGTTCTCTGAAATTGGAGTGTTGGAAAGAAGTGTTATTGGATTCACCGGAGCCATTTAAGGACTGTGAAATAGCAGCAATTGATGAGGCCAATAAAGGTCAAGACTAGTCTGAAGAATAATATTTCGGAGTTTGTTCCCAGCCCGACGAAGGCGTAGATTTGGATTATGAAAGAAGAGCGGTGGAATTTCGGAATAACAATGGGAAGAGGCGCAAACATGGTAATCTTCAGCATAGCTTTAAACTTTTGTCTTCTGAGAGTCAATTACGAAGATGGGCTTATCAATTGGTGAGAGGAGAAAGCAAAAAATAAAAGTCGTTAGAAATTTCCGAGTATGTAATACAAGAATTGAGAAATGCTATTAAGACCCGATTTATTTTGCATGATAGAGACCCCTAGCAATGGGCTTCAAAAGCATATAAGTAGCTACGTGATAATAGCATGGTATATGAAGCTGTTGTAGCAATATAGTTTTAAAAAGCTCAACGTATTGTTTCAAAAAAGTACACAAGTTTATTACACGCAAGGTTTATAGGAGATGATGAAGTTTCAAAAACAAAAGCAACAGAATTCGTTAATGAGATAAACCTATTGGTTACGAGATATGAACGAAAAAATCTGTACAATTCTGTTGAGAGTAGATTTCAGTTAAAAATCCACTCTGGACGAACTATGGCAGTCTAGGATACAAAAAAAGTAGAATGTGTTGTACAGTTAGTACCGCCAACTACACATAGTTACACAATACAGCCCACTATAATTGTTGATGGGAAGTTGCTGTCGCCCCTTTTTATAGTGTTACAAGGAACAAATGGAAAATTTAGACCAATAGTAGAAAAAACATTATTTAGGCAAAGCCAGTGGCTAAAGATGTCAAACTTCGAACTATACCGTAGGGTACCACTGGATAAATTCAACCTTCAGATTTGTATGGATGCAGGATATGGAAGAATTATTTTAGGCGATTTTCTGATGACGTACTACTTCACAATTGCGACGTAAATTTTTATTTACGGAATAATTTTATTAAATTGCATTTTCTTTTTACATAGCCAATTATCTTCTCCACGGTATATATATGTTCCATACGCTTGGTACAAAAGCGGCTCTGTAGATGCAAAATTAGAAGATTCTGAGAATCCTGTAGATTTCGCATGTGAAAAAAAAGAGGCAAATGGAGTGTGCATCCTGTGATGGAACGCCAATAGTAAGATGCTCGTAGTGTGGAAAGGCATTGTGCTCAAAACGATTTTCTCATGAGTACTATTTTTTTGTCAAATATAAAACTTAAAATATGCCCAACAATATGTATATACCTGTACATACTGTGAATGTGCAATATAGATCCATCAGTAGCGACTGTCAAGAAATTTATTGGATGAAAAGAGAGTAAAAGAATATTTACCTGTATTGACCTTTTTTGAAATGAACATAATTATAGCAAACTATTCGAACCTATTGCAAGTCAATGGCAATTTTCGGAATAATTGATATTGCGTTTGTACGGCCATTACGCGTATCTCGAATTTTTTATTGAAAGACATACGTAACTAACGAATAAGGGGTAGCTCACCCCTTCATTCTAGTGGTAAGTTGTTTAGTCACTAATTTGGCATCGCGAAATACCATTAATTCATTTTTTTCTGATTAAATGAATATTTCAATTTTTCGCATGCGTATTTTTTCACTGAGGGTAGTTTATAATATAAATAATGTTAAGTTTGTGTTAATGTTAATGTTTACATAATAATGTTGATAAGTGGTTGGTAACAAAGAAGTTGTTAGTTCATCAATTTTCGAGTTCATACTAATGTATAGCAAATTTGTCAAGAAAAATATAATGAAAAAGTATTGCTCCAGTTATAAATATTTTTGTTCACCAAAGAAAGTTGAAGGGCGTAGTTTTACCCTTCGAATATGAGAAAGGGTCGATATAAAAAAGTACATGTTGCTTATTTTTTAGTCCTTAACAACATATCCAAAAACAGAACATCATCGGATCTGAGAAGTGCATTGTGGATTTATGCCCAGGAGATCATGTGCGGATCAGATATCTAGCTTGAGACAGATCATAGAAAAAAATTTGGGAGTAAACAAAAGAGTTTTCTGTGCATTTATTGATCTGGAGAAAGCTTTTGTTAAGGTGGATAAAAATAAACTTTCGGAGGTCATGAAGAGTATGAAGTGAATAGTTTACTTCTAAAAGCAATAAGAGCAACACATCATGGTAGTACAGCGAGTATAAGAGTAAATGGACAACTGAGGGATTGCTTTGATATTAAGTGGGGCGTTAGGCAAGGCTGCTTTATGTTCTCCTGGATGTTCAATATATACGGGGACGAATGTCTAAGAAGAGCTTTCTCAGAGGAAAAGGGTATTGATCTCGAAACAGTGAACATGCGTGGACTGTCGTTTGCAGATGATAAGATTGTTACGGCAAAATCATTCGATGAGTTTTAGAGAATGTTGAGCGGACTGGATATCAACATGCAGAGTATTGGTCTCAAGCTTTACAGGAAGAAAACAAAAATTATTGTGTTTGAAAGAAGGGGTGTGAAAACAGTATGGAACATTGCTGTTATTGAATACTATGACGAGTTTGATGTAATAAGCGACGGATGGCGATGATTGTCGAGTACATAGCAGGTCAAGCAACCAAACAGTAAATATCAATCTTGAAGAGGACTCATATTGAATAAAAAGAGATTATTTATATCCTCTCCCGTAAGTGCATAGAAGAGTCTTAAAGAAAGAGATCTTGCTAGATGAATTTGTTCCAAAAGAAATTTGATAAAAATATTATTTTGAATAATTTTAAAACCTTTCAATATGATGCTCTTAATTATTCCACGCTGGAAATTCGTATGTGTTTGCTTCCACCTATTTATATTTTCATGCGCAATCATCTGTTGATAAGTACTTTCAATTTTTACGTGATACAATAACTTCGCTTGCCTTATGATGCTTATATTTTATATCATGGTTACATTGAAACCTTCATTAAACGGCTCTTTATATACCGCTTCCCTAGAATTTCGGCCGGCTGCATTTGTTGATCAGGGGGTCCAACAGGCAGCTAAAGAGGCGCAGCGAGCTCGGCGCAATTACACAGTACTGTAGCCACAAAGCGGGCCCTGAGCGGATAATTTCGTCAGTTCGCTTCAGTTCGATTTAAGTGTTTCGGTTATTCGTTTCAAAAATGTCGAAGAAAAACAAGAGGAAGCGTCTAACGTCCGAAAATCAGTATGAGCTTGTAGGCAAAGTGAAATCAGGTTCCTCAAAACAGTTTATTGTACAAAAATATGGTGTCGCTGAGAAAACGTACAAGAACTTCATAGTTCGCGAATCTCATTTAAGGAATGAGATTAAAAGTTATGAATATGTGAAGAAGAAATCGTCGAAAACAAGCAATAATATGGTGTTTGGATGCTGCTGTGGTAGAATGGTTTAAACAAGTGAGAGAAGAGGTGATTCAATATCCGGGCCGATCATTGAAGGGAAAGCTCTCATTTCAAACGAGAAGCTGAATCCTCAAACGTTTGAAGTAAGCAAACAGACAAAAGAATATTTTAATGTGTAACAGCAAAATTTGTTCCTCATTTCAGCTAGACACCTAGTTTACCCGTGTCTCAGACAAATTAAATGCATACCATTGATCGATGAGAACAGTTTTTTAGGTAATGTCTGGACTTTCAAACATTTTTCGAGAATAATATTTATTATGGCCCATGCTAAAATTTTCATTTAATTAAATTGTATACATATTTTGTAGAAGAAATATGTATGTATGTAAGTGGATATTTTGTAGTTCGCAACCAGTGCTCCCAACGCGTATTGCTTTTTGTGCGTTGTTCAAAAGGCTAACAAATATATGTTTTTTTTGTTTATTATGAATAATGGCTTTTCAACTTAAAGAATTATCGATTAGATCAAAATTGAAAATAATTGAATCACTATTCTGTAAATAAAAAATATACTTCATTTACTCATCATATTTATAATGCATTATGTAATGTATATTTATAATATATAATATAATATTTTCAATTTATCTCTTTAGTGAAGTATATTTTTTATTTACAGAACAATGTTTTAATTATTTTTAATTTTTCTCACAATTAATTAATTTTGGCCTGATAGATAAATCTGTAAGTTAAAAAGCCATTATTTATATTAAAATTAAAAATATTTTCTAGCGTCTTGAACAGCGCGCGAAAAGCATCCAATCAGATGCTATGCGCGGCGCATGCGCAGTACCGCGTGGAGCCTGAGTTGGGAGCACTGGTTCATACGGCCTTGACTATTTATATCATAGAAATTCTTCAAAGAGTGTCACGGCCATTGCAAGCCATGCCCTAGTCCGGCGGTACACAGAGGTTCCATTGTATGTCATCTTTTGACTTATCTGTCCTTATATTGCACCTCTATTCTTGATATTTTTTCAACGTTGAATATAAATCAGCTATTAATCATTTAGGCTATTAACATTGGGTACAAGATGTGTTACGCAGGGATCCCACTAGTAGTCTCATTTTGGTACCACTCGAGATTTTTTTGTTATGAGTCTTATTTTTGTACCTAAAATCAGCCGTGAAATAATTCCTTCTTTTTACGCTGCATTAATAGAGGTAAAGATGTAACGAATAGGGCTTAAATCGCAATATATAATTCTGTGCTTGCACCCACTGTGCTGTAGCAAGACCTGGGTGTATCAAGAATTAGATATGAGTAAAGTGAACGCGGTTGGCATGTAATTCCTGCGGAATATATGCGGTGAAACGCTAATGGACAAAGTCAGTAATGAGTGGGTTCTCAAAGAATGTGGTGCAGAAGAAACGTTGGTTGACACGAGTGAAAGAGACTTGTTGAAATAGTTTGGTCATGTTGAGGGAATGAATGAAGGACGTTTAACGAAGGAAGTGTGTTTAGAGAAAGTGAAGGTTAGCCTACCCAGAGGTCGATCGATGTGGTTGGGGTAAGGAGTATGAATCTTTTCATGGATTTGTCAGTCAGAGTGTTTATGTGTGAAACGTGTTGTATGATGTCTCTGTGAAGTGCTTCACCTGGGGTGGTTACCAGAGAGATTGATCAGCAACTCATGTCGAAGCGGTGTTGTGGAAAGAGTGTGCCATTTCAATGAGCAACACGTGACTTTCAGGATCTAAAATCTGTCCCTTCTCCTACACTTCCCTTGATTATCCCTACCATATAAATTCCTTGATCCCCGGTAGTATAATGAGGCCAGAACCGAACGGGTTACGCTTGCCCCGGAAGGGATTTGGCTTGATGGAATGATGTTGATAATGATGATATTAATATTAATAATAGTAAAATGTTGTTATCTGTCTCACCAGGTCCTTGTTCTTGTTCGACCGCATAAACCTTGCCATTATAGTATACTCCAACAAGTTGTCCATTCTGGTACGCTAGACGAGGAGGTATCGGCAGATTAGGAATCATACGAGGAAGTTGGACATGCAGATGACGACTTGGCCGCATCGGCATTGGACTTGATTCTGGTAGCGCAAATATAGAAATTTTTAATTAATTAATTTTTTTAACAAGCCCAAGAAATTCTTTTTTGTCCGAAATAAAGAGGCCCAAAATGTGATCAGAAACTCAATTAGTATTAGTACGTGACTCAAGGAACACGAAGACTTCGTTCGGCTGCTGCTCCAGTTGCACAGTGAGACAGAACGATGAAAAAATGTTTAAAACACAATTTCGGCTACGATTTCCGACCATTTTCTAAGTAAAAAAAGATTGGAGCCACATGTCTGGATTTCAATGTATTTTATGACAATAATGGTAACAAATGCTATTGAAAAAAGAAAAAAAATATTAACCATGCCCAAAATTCTCTCTATATATTTATGAAAAAAGGTGTAATAACAATTATCAAGACCCTTTTCCGGGTAAATACATAATTACGCAGTAAAAGATGGAACACGTACAGTTACAGTAACATATGTTTCAACTTTTCAAAGTGAAATGCGAATTTGAATTATATATTTGTATATAATTAACGAAAAACTAATTTTTTAATGTAGTTGATACCTGGATATAAGATATTTTAATACATATATGATAGATTTGGTATTTTATTATTCTCTACTTACGAACATAATCAAGAAATATCATTAAAGCGACGAGCAGAGTGTAAACGATAATCCTCATTTTGCTAGAGAAAGGGAACTGATCTTTAAAGAAGTTATTCAGCTGCTACTGATAAGATGTTAAATATATTTTACTTGTATGTATGTGTACTAGCCATTATCTCAAGTTAAGTTATGACAATAAGGTATTGCGTAAAGCGAAATTTTATTGTCGCTCCCAATTAGAACCTCTAGAAGAAATGTACACTTTTAAAAGCATCAATAACTGCTTGGAGCTTTGTTGTTTCTCAAAACTCGCAAAATTAACGAAAAAGGAGGAAAAACAAAAAACTAAACGTAAGACCAAAATAGTCTTGAAGCATCAACTGTTCACAATTCTGGATCTTTGTACCAAGAAATAAATTTGTCACATTTCGTATTGTTATTTGTTGCAAACAAATCAATATTGAATTTCCCAAATCTATTTCTAATTATCGAAAAAAATCATCCCCTAATTCCAATTCCAACTCAGGGGGTAGAACACGCGGCTCCCTGTCTACTACTCATAAGTTTTTTTTTCGTACCACCGGCATATCTATTTCATCATATTCGTTGATTTTTTATATTGGACGCCACCCATATGATTGCTATAAGGAATCTCTATTGTATTGTTTATTCTATGAAGAATTTGACAAGGACGGCAGCTTGAAGCAAAACTCTTTAAGCCGCTAAAGGCCGCCTTTAGTTCTAAAAAATTCATGCACTCTTTTTGATCTTCTGAATTCCGCCAACCACGTGACATTCAAATATTACAACACGCGCCCCATCTTGTTGAAGAAGCGTCTGAGAAGATTTCCATTTTGAAAGTTGAATCTCGAATAGGGTAATTAATTGTGTGTGTATATTTGTTATTCACCAATCTTATTTTATTTTTGCCTCTGACATTTGCATCTCTTCTTATAAATTATCAATAGAAATTATTAATGATCAGTATTTTTGTCTTTTCATCGATTTCGTATAGAGCCAACAATATTTCACTCCCGGTCTCAGTTATAAATTTTTCACTGTTATAAATAAATCCTCAAAATTTGTACTGCTGAGAGGGATTAAGGCAGGACTTCTCAACGTTTAGCACAAAGCCAAGAGATACTAGCAATTCTCTTGTACGTGAAACATTTATGTGACAGAATTTTTTAGATCTTTCTATCATTTAAATATCATTGAGGTAGATCACACATGAAAAATCTTTGCTTCTCAAGATCTTAGCTACAGGTTTTATTAATTTTTTAAAAACAAAAGACGATGTACAAAGGCAAAAAGGTGAGCAATTAAAGTCATAAAGTTTATTGTTAAATTCGATGCGTGGTTTTTTTTAAATTCATCTGCGTTGGTAGCCAAAAAATATTCGTCCTTTAGATTGATAGAAGCCGTATAACAATTTGGAGTTAACAATTTGATCACTGTCTTATGATCCTCCAATTATAAATGAGGTGGCTGTATAAACTTATTAAGTTTCCTCAAGTTTATAATACATAAATAGTATCTGTCCCACATGTTGAAAAAGCGACGATTTTTCAACATGTGGGACACGATACTTTTTCTGTAATTTGTTTAAAAAGTGCTAGTTTTTTTTACTTGTTTTTTGTTTAAAAAGGAGGTGATTTGTTGTCGATTGACGCAACAATAACAATAACAATTGTCAAAACCATGGCAATAATATGGCCGTAACAGTAAGTTGGTAGCAATG
>JAUMHM010087286.1:0-10443 GCA_032362435.1 Melikaiella ostensackeni | reverse complement strand
CATATTATGACTGGGAATTTGTCAATTGGAACGTCCGTTCACTCCATAAACAATGACGTTCTCGTGAAAAAGATGGATTGCTCCTGCAAAGCCGGCTCGAGCCACTGTTTGCGGATATTAAAGCAGCATTTGATTCTGTGAACAGGATGGTGCTATGGAAGGCCATAAAAGACAAAGGAGTGGATGCAGGTTTGATAGAGAGAATAAAAGATATGTTTGCGGAGGCTAAGATAAGGGTGATGATAGAAGAAAAGAAAGGGGAGGTGTTATGGACAGGAAGGGGATTTAGACCAGGGTGCCTCTCAAGGACATTTATAATACGGATAGGAAACTCGACTGAAAGGGGTAGCACGAGAGACGGCGGCTATGTCGGAGCGGTTCGTTGCGTAGTTTCGTACTGCGCATCAGACTGTCTCTTTTTCTCTGCGACCGAGAAAGAGATAGCCTAATGCGCAGTAAAAACTACGCAACGACCGTATAGCCACATAAGCGCCATCATTTCTACACCCTCCACTCAGGTTTTCTGTCCTTATCATATACCCACGTTCTTGGTGCCCGTTGAACCCTCTTCTGTTTAGTGTCCTATTGATAGACTTGAAGGAGAAAATAGGGAGGCAAGGAAAAGGGGGGGGGGCAATATTGGGACCATGCAAACTGCAATCACTAGCATACGCAAGCAACAAGGAATTATCAGTTATTTTCAGTATTTCATCGTGTTTTCCTATAGAAGTCTACTTTTTTCTTATTTTTTAGTCTGCATTGCCTTAGCTTTATTATTTAATAATTTCTTTTTGTTTTGAAATTTTTTTTCAAGAAATTTAGGGATTTTTATTCTTTAATACAATGATATCTGATTCGTGGTGATAACTACTCATTTTCAAAGCCAGTACGTTTCATTGTTCAAATTTCTGAATTGTTGAAACAATTACTCATGCTCATAACAGAAACGTATAATATTTGATTATTTTTTGAAGCGTATTCGAAACGTATTTTTCCTAAAAGAATAAATCTTCCATCTAGAAATGACCGCACTTCGAAAAAAGTTATATTTGATTGGCCATGAAGCTCAGAAAATTTCCGGAAGCAAACTTCCAAGAAATTTTACGATTTGACGATATACTAAAAAATCTAATAATTGATTGTCTAAACAATTCATGAATATAAAAAATAAAATTTATGTTTTCCACAATCACCAGTTGTAATATTTATAGCAAAAGAAGATAAAATTCCCAATTTTCATGAAAAAATGTAGTTTTTACAAATTTAATTTGCTTAAGGAAATGAAGGTTTGTTAAGTAAGAAAGCTGAGGTATCGAAAACGTATAACATATATCTTAAAAGACAACCCAGAAATTTGATTCTGTTAGAAAGAAGCAACTCAAAAAAAATTAAACAAAGTCCATTTGTATAAATAATTTAAAATTATTTCAAAATATTGATGAATATTGCACTAGATCAATAATAATAATTTTTGGCGAAAAAAGACGACAATAAAGTGCTCAAAAGTAGATTTCGTGCAGAATTGACTTTTCTGAATTTGAAGATATTTTTCGGGGCACCGTGGGGGTTTCTAAGGGGTGACAACTCCATATAATTGATACAATAAATTCTTCGTTGCAAACTCCTGTGTACGTCCTTGAATTTTTTGGTAACATTTTTCCAAACTCTGAGAAGTCATTCCAAAGTGGAGTAATATTTTCCCATGTATTTTACATGGGAAATTTTGAGTGCTCGGAGTCACCTGTTTAAATCAAAGTTTCAAGAAAATAAAAATTCGAGCCGTTTTCGGATTTGCAACCGAATTAGGGGGATCGTTAACCTCTATAATTAAAAAAGTGATTTTGGACCATCCTGATAATCACTTTTTATTGATGTATATTTGGATCATTTTCACAAAGTTCAAGATATCGGCGATGATAGCAACTTTTTACTGTATGATCAAGTATTAATTCATGATTTATTGAAATGATATGGTCCAGTAAAACCACTTTTTATGTCAAATAAAAATAGTGTGAATGAAAATAGTGGCCAAAGAGCCCTGAAAAAATAGTATTTTGGACATTTGGCGAACACGGTTGAGATCAGACATGACTGAGAGCCAGTAATATTTTAAAAAATAACGCTTGCTTTTTAATTACTTTATTCAGTTTTATGCAAGCAGTACATTTGAAGGTGAGAAATTAAAAAAAAATGGTTATTATAAACAAAATCAATAAGCATAGAATGGCGCGTACAGGACACGACTGAGATTTTGAAATTACAAACAGGTTTCCTTACGTTTTATCTTCTTTTTTTCAGCAAATTTTCCCAAATACGTTATTTCTTTAGAAATTTCTTATTATTTAGACCCAAGTGACATCAAACAGGTGCGAACGAATGACAAACTCACATTTTATTAATTAAATATACGATAAAAACTTCAGAGGACACGACTAAAGTAAATCTTAAAGACACATATTTCTTATTCTAACTACAGATTCCCAAATACTAAGTCAATATAACCAACTTTTTATATATCTTGGAAACTTTTACAATAGATCGATTGATATATTGTATATACTTCTGGATTCATCACAAAAACTGATTAAATTTTATATTCGTTACCACAGACACGCCATTTTGAACGAATTGGTAACATCAAAGTAAATAATTTCTACTAAAATTTAAAAAAAAATATAAAAAAGCGAATGAAAAACTATCAGTTGGTGTAAAAAACTGAAAATCTATTTTTTGGACGTTAGGTCCCTTCCTTCACGGACGGTCACATATAGGTACCTGTATAGGTATTTTCAGTAGAAAGGGAGATAAGTTGGCCTTCACCAAGGACTATAAAACATGAGAATCAAGAAAATTCAGGGCGAATTCAATAGAATTGAAATTAATTGAAAAAAAGGAACAAAAAAGTGGATTGAATAAAATTCGAGGAACTTTAGTGGAATTTAAGGAAAATTAAAAAAACTCGACGAATCAAATGATTTGTAAACAATTCAAAAATATCAAAAGAATTGAGAATTCCAGAGAATTCGAGAAAATTGAGAAGAATTCAGGGCGAATTCTAACTGAATTGAAATGGATTGCAAAAAATTTAAACAATTCAAAATATTTCATTGGTTTGAGTAAAACTGGTGTAGATTTAGAGGAAGTCCAGGGAATTCAAGAGAATTCGATGAAATTCATACGAATCCAAAATGCATTAAAAAGAATTTAGGGTGAACCCTACCGATACAATTCACTGGAAACTCTGTAAATATTCTCAGACTTAGATAATCTTCTAAGATTTTCTCTACAAGCACACAGGTGGCATTTTTTAAAGATCCAAATAGCCCGCATAAATTTTCTGAAGGCTCATAAACTCGTTTTTGGGAATATAATCCAAATTTTCATGAATAGGAAGGGATTACAGAGGCTGCCTTGAAAGAGGAGGCCCCACTCGGCATCCAGGTAGAAAGAATTCTTTTGTAGTAAAGTTGCAGTGCAGTGGCCGGAAGTAACAACTTCAAAACTATTTTTTTCCCCCAATTTCCCAATTATAGATTCAAAAGTTCAAAAATCAGAATCAGCGGATTTTTACAATCACAAATCGATAAAACAGGGTGCAAGTATGTCTAGTTGATATCATAAATCATGCCCAATATGGATCAGAGCGAAATCAGAGTCTGGTATCCCAGTCTCTGTTGCCAGAACCAGGGATGCATTATGCAGTACAATTGAACTCAACCAGTACAATTTCAAATTTTTCAGTACAACAGTACATCTTTTCAAATTCAGTACAATCGAGTTAGTACATTTATAAACGTCAGTACATTCCAGTTCAAAACCAGGCGAACGATATTCATTTCCTTATTTTTTAGCCAATCAGGAGTTTTTTTTTCAAAGAGACAAATGATTCCAATTGGACGAAAACATTTGTAACGGACAACAAAAGTACGGAAGCAGCAAACGGGAAAGAAATATGAACGTCAGTGACGTCAGCAGTGGGACTCCGAGGATGCCGTGAAGATTTTCGAATTCGAACGGACTTCTCTTTCTGTCCAATGAGGTTAAAAGAAGAGGTCCGTTCGAATTCGAACATATCTTCACGGCATCGGAGTCCCACTGCAGTTTCAATTGATTGACTCAGTTTCTCAGTGCCTACTGCGATTTGTTGGGATTCTCGCTGTTTTAAACGTTTTAAATGGCCTATAACCGCTATTGCCTCCTAACTTGAATGAAGAAACAAAGTCGAAGCCTCTTTTTCCTAGTGGGGTAGCATTACTACTTCTAATTTGTATATTTAAGGTATGTAATAATTTTTACTACCAGCTGCTAAAATCTTATTATAAGTTTCAGTTTTAATCATAAAATCGCTAATTGTTTCGTTTTTTAAATAATTTTCCAGGATTCATTTAAAATTGACGCTGTTGATTGGGAGAAGAAAAATTCCGGCATTCAGAGTTGGACTTGAGTTGTGAAAAAATTGGTATAACCTGGCAGTAACAGAAGATGGACAAGTAAGCATAATAAAATGTTGTAGTTACATTTCATTTTCAGCAATACGCTCATTCGACAAAACTCAGCATTAACTGTTACCAAAAATGTTGGTAAAAGTAGCTTGAAATATTAAGGGTTCACAGAATTTTTTACTAGATCCTCCTGAATGCTACTGAACGACTGATTGGAAGAATATTCAACATTATCGAATTTTGAATTATAAATTTGTTTGTCACGTACATGTCGTAAATGTAAAATTTCTTGTAATTTAGGTTTCTTCTGCGAAAAGCGGATAAACATTTCGATGAGAATGAAACATCCACCTCAGATGTCCTTGATGTTTCATCTATGAGTGTTGACGCTCTTGACACGAGCAATAGTAGTTTGGAACAGGACATTTAACGGGATTTTTAGAATAAGCAGATGTCTGAAGATTTTATATTAATAGTTTTACCGCCAGAACCGCCACAGCGATGCACAGAAAACTATGAAAGTTTTGATTTGAATTTCAACTCTGTAGCTGGAAATGAAACAGTTGAAAATGTTTCTGGTGTAAAAATTAGAACAGAACACATTCAGTCTAAAATTGATTAAGATCAGAAAAAGAGAGCGACACGCACACAAAAATTTAGACCGCTTCATTGAATGAATTTAAATGGGCGAGTGAGCGAAATGGTAAAACTGTATGCAATATACTCGTATGTGATTTTCCAATTTCAGGTGGTGCACTTCATTTACAAAGGCACAGCAATAATTCTTCGCATATAAATAAAGCAAAAGCCGTTTCAGGCAACACTAACATTAAAACAGCTATTGAGAGTAATGTATGTTTTTAAGTGTGAAAAAATTGCGTTAACGGTACTTGCACCATATGCAAAGAAAAAACTAAGTGAAGAATTAAAAAAGAATTAATTTTTGCTAATCATTGACGAAACAACTGATGTTTCGACGACCAAAAGTTTAGTAATTACTTTTCGTCTTCCGGACGGAAACAGAGTGCGAGATCGCTTTTTGGATTTGGTTCAAGTAGTTGATTGTGCAGCAGAATCTCTTCATCAATGTGTTGAAAATGTACTTCATGAAAATAAAATACCGCATAAAAATCTAATTGGATTTGGAGCCGACAATGCTGCGGTCATAATGGGAGAAAAGGAAGGTGTTCAAGCTAAACTAAGAACAATTGCACCAAATATAATTGTCCTATGGTGTGTGTGCCACTCTGCACATTTATGTGCTTCAGCAGCTTGCTGTAAGTTACCTGGTGCTGTAGAACAGTTTGCCCGGAATATATATTCTTACTTGAAAAATAGCGCAAAAAGGCAAGATCAGCTTAAAGGATGTCAAGTTTTCGCTGACGAAAAGCGACATAAAATGTTATACCCAAGTCAAACACGATGGTTTTCAATTCGTGAAAGTGCTTGTTTGAAATTTTAAAAGTATGTTTTATGTCTGCTTTTTTTATGCAATTAGAAATATTTTATATTTATATTTTTTCAGCTTATTGTAAATCGAATTTTGATGCATTGGATTTCTTTGACCTTATATTTTCAAATGCAGTTTTCGGAGATAATCTTCCGATGGCAAAAAGCATTTTGAACGCTCTTGCTGAAAATAAATATTCAGTTTACTTGAATTTTTTATCAAACGTCCTAGAATTAGTCAAGAAAATGAATTTGGAGTTCCAAAGCGAGACACCAAAACCCCCATTGTTGCTGGACAAAATGACAGAGTTGTGCCGAATATTACTAAAATCTTTTATAAAAAAGATGTGGTGGATAGAAACGACACATCACGTGTACATTTTGAAAGCCCTCACAATTTTGAGCCTTTAGATTTCATTTATTTCGGAGCAAAGTGGACGCTTCAAATGAAAAACCTGAAGCACATATTGATGAAAGGGAGTTGAATGATTTTCGCCTAAAAGTACTTGACTTCTATATAGAACTGCGCAAGCAAATAAAAAGCAAGTTTAATCTCGAAAACCCGTATTTTAAATATGTCAGATGACTTAATTGATTTTTTGTACATGGTCAAGAAAACACAAAATGGTGCTGGACAATTCTTATTTTAGAAATTTAATGCAAGTAGTCAAATGCATTATGGTCCTGCCACACTCATCCGCGATAAGTGAGCGCACCTTCTCTCAGTTAGCGTTAATCAAAAAGAAAATAAGGAGTAATTTGCAGATTTTCACTTGCGCAGCCATTTTGAATATTAAAGATGCGCTTCGATACTACGTTCTTAATTACGAAACCCGTTGTAGTAAAGAAATTTTACGTTACTTAAACGACAAGACCGATGAAAAAATTTTTAAAGCATTGGATTTGCTCAGAAAGAAGATGAGAATTTAGTGAAATAAATTTGTAAGTACTTATAATCTAATTAATTTTTGAAAATGTTTTATCAGCAATAAGTTTTTTTTTCATTCTACAGGTTCTCTTTGAAAGCTCTGATTTTAAGAAAAAAACCTGCTTGAATAATTTATCTCGATGTTTTCTTTATTAGACGTTTATTGAATATTCTTTGTACTAAAAAATGCTCTAAAATAAGTTATTTAGTGGCGTAAATTCCCGGTTGTTTCTTTTATATCTGACGACACTTGCAAAAAATTTATTTTTTTCTTCTTAGGACAAAAATAGGCCTAATCATCAGTCCTCGTCCTTCATGAAATTACTAAATAATAAGCATTTTTTTATTTCACAGGCTCTGTTTGAGTGTCGTCTTACTTATCAAGAAAAAAAATACTAAACATCAATTAGAACGGACAAGTGATTAAAAAAAATCTCCGCCTCATAAACGCTTATAATCTGGCGCTGACTAAAAATTAATTGGCGAAGCTTATTTAATCGTACTATGAAGCCGAATTGATTTCTTATCTTTCGTAATTCTCGAATTTGAAAAATCATAGCATTCTCTCCAGATGTACTTTTGCCTTTTGTAATTAAATTTCTCAAGTCTGAAAGCTAAATTTACAGAATATATCTCAAATCTTGAAAAGAAATATGGTCTCACTTTATATTCCCGACTCTTGAAATATTATTAAATTTTTGCCAGAAATGCACAGCGGAGAAGTTACAGTGATTTCGATTTCAGTTCAACATCTTTATGCAAAAATGTCTAGGTTCGCATTCGACTATTATTAAAATTTATTAAAAGGTTTCAAGACAGGTGACCATCAAAAGTTTCTGATTTTATTTTATTCCTGGATCAGTCTTGTGCGTTATATAGTTATACCTTCTTTTCGTTGATCAAAACCAATTTGTTCTTAATTCATAGATTTCATTTATGTACCTAGCCTTGGTGTGCATATCGGCTTGTTAAAAGAATGTGCTCCTTAAATTTTCCGACGAAAAACATGCCAGTACGCATTCAGTACACCGCGCACTTTAGTTAGTACAATCTTAGTACAATTCTTTGTAGGGTGCAAGATATCTAGCCGAACCTCTCGATGCATCCCTGGCCAGAATCGCACGCCAGTGCGTAACCAGCCAGGCGCCAGATTGTGACCAGAGTCTTCTTTTTCTAGCGCTCAGCTTGTGCCCGTCTGCAGCTAGCTTTTTACTAGGGTAGATACCGCTTTTGCCATATTTCAGAAAAATCTGCAGGAAAATCATACGTCGTCGTCAAGAATGTCTCTTCATCCATCAAGGCACGGTGACACGGTCAGACATCGATTAGCCACTCACATTCAACGGGCAACGGACGGTCCCTGAACACTCAGAGTGAGCTCTTGGGTTGCAAATTGACGCGCTTGACGCGTCACTCGAAGTTTTCTACGTAAATTACATAAATAGCGTAATTTACGTAGAAAAATGTAAATAAACGGTAAATTACATGATGCTTGTTAAAGGTCTCTTACAAAAGGGATTTTACCGATGAGACATGACGTCACTATATGGCTCAGTTGTCTCAGTCTATTTAAGGACATTGGATAAAGCGGACTTAGAAATTTTTTTGGTTGCCCCCAATTAAGAGCACGGCCCTGATCCCATATTCATTCTCGGAAGTAGATTGTAGGATAAATAGACAAAACTCACCTATTATGCGGGTTCTGATGAGATCCTGGAATCCATATAACGTGAAATACAGCGCGTTTTTTTTTTGAGGAAATGAATATTTTGATGAAAAATATTCATTTTTTGAAACGTTGAGATCAACACCGAGCAGGCAAATTCCGAGAAAGAGATGGCGAGTGTCAAACACACTTGACTCCAATCATATATTACAGCATAACACCGGCACTAAATTAAAAAATCGCTCTGTATAGCATCCTTTCTTGAATTAAACTTCAAAATTATGAAGCGAATTACACGATTCAATGAGAAATAGAAAGTGAAAAACACTGTTGAAATTTTTGAGAACTACGCGATTGAATTTGACAGATGAAGAAGCAAGAGAATACCAGCGCGCAGCGCGTTCACAAGGCGATAGCGGTCACTTTTTGTACTAAAACGATAAAATCGCAGACTACCCAGCGAATCGCGTTAGGTAATTCATCTTTTTTCTTAAAAGTAATTTTTGGAATATATAAATAGAAACTAACAATTTTCGTTATAAAGATGCATCTTGAAATTATTTTTTTGAAGAAACACCAAGGTAAAATACTATTTTTAAATTTATTCACTAAGTTCACAAGCCAGTTATAAATGCATGAATTTTTTAAGTGTAGATAATTATTTATTGCTCACATCACAAGTCGCTTTCCCTCATGAATAAATAACTTTACCAACCTCGTAAAATTATTTATTTATAAATACACAAGTCTTTGTTCTTGATGGATAAATAACTAAATAAATAAATTTACCAACTTTGCGAATTAGTTATTTCCAAATTCACAAGTGTCTGTCCTTTATAAATAAATAAGTAAATGAATTGACCAACTTTACGAAATTATTTATTCCAAAATTCACAAACCTATTTCCTTTATAAATAAACAAACTTTCCAACTTTGCGAAATTATTTATTTCTAAATTCACAAGTCTATTTCATTGATTAATAAATAAACTTACTAATTTTGCGAAATTATTTATTTCTAAATTCACAAGCCTATTTCCTTTATAAATAAATAAACTTACCAATTTTGGGAAATTAATTATTTTCAAATTTACAAGTCCCTGTTCTTTGGAAATAAATGAATAAATGAATTTACCAACTTTACGAAATTATTAATTCACAAATTCACAAGTCTCTGTCCTTTATGAATAAATAAATGATATAATAAATTTACCAACTTTAAAAAATTATTTATTCACGAATTCACAAGCCTATTTCTTTTATAAATAAACAAACTTACTAAAATTATTTATTTCTAAATTCACAAATCTATTTCCTTTATAAATAAATGAACTTACCAATTTCGCGAAATTATTTATTTCTAAATTTACAAGCCTATTTCCTTTATAAATAAATGAACTTTCCAACTAGACGAAATTATTTATTTTCAAATTCACAAACCTCTGTCCTTTATGAATAAAGAAATAATAAGATAAATTTACCAACTTTACAAAATCATTTATTCCCAAATTCACAAGCGTATTTCTTTTATAAATAAACAAACTAACCAACTTGGCAAAATTATTTATTTTCAAATTCACAAGCCGCTGTCCTTTATGAATAAATAAATAATGAAATAAATTTACCAACTTTACAAAATTATTTATTCCTAAATTCGCAAGTATATTTCCTTTATAAATAAACAAACTTTAAAATTTTCCAACTTGGCAAAATTATTTATTTTCAAATTCACAAGTCTCTGTCCTTTATGAATTAGTGAATAAATAAATAAATTTACCAACTTTACGAAATTATTTATTAACAAATTCACAAGCCTATTTCCTCCATAAATAAATAAACTTACCAACTTTGCAAAATTATTTATTTTAAAACTCACAAGCCTCTGTCCTTTATGAATAAATAAATAATGAAATAAATTTACCAACTTTACAAAATTATTTATTCCTAAATTCGCAAGTA
>JAUMHM010087285.1:0-10444 GCA_032362435.1 Melikaiella ostensackeni | reverse complement strand
CCGACGATTTGCAGAGAATGGTGAGCAACTGGATATCAGCATTAAGAGGATGGATCTCAAGATTAACGCAAATAAAACAAAAATTATTGTTTTTGAGAGAAGGGGTGAGAAAACAGTATGCATTATTGCCTTAAACGAAGAGAGGATAGAGGAAGTTGATGAGTTCGTGTATCTTGGAAGCTTCTTTACTGCTGACGGAAATATTGATGCAGAGATATCCAGACATATAAACGAGGGTAGAAAGATTATCGACAGTGTACACGCTACTACTAGGAGTAAAAATGTAACGAATGAAGCTAAAATTGCTGTGTGTAACTCTGTGCTCGCACCCATAGTGTTGTATCGTAGCAAGAACTGTACGTTTCAAGAAAATGATAGAAGCAAAGTGAACGTGGTTGGAAAGCAGTTCCTGCGAGATATGTGCGGTAAAACGCTAACGGACAAAGTCAGTAATGAGTGGGTTCTCAGAGAATGTGGAAGAGTGAAAGAAATTTGCTGAGATGGTTTGATCATGTTGATAGAATGAGTGAAGAACGTTTAACGAATAAAGTAAATATATTTAGGTAAAGTGAGTGATAGCGTACCTAGAGTTAGACCGAAAAAAGAATGATTGGAATGTGTGCATGAGACCCTGAAGAGAGACTGTCATTTTCAGTTTTATCAACATGTGTTTTTACACTTTATTTACAATCCCAAGCATGAAATGTAGTTCTGGCGGTGGAATTATTTTCTCATAAATATAGTCTAAGAAAGAAAGAAATATAATTCCATAAATATAGTCTCCACATAGAATTGATTACTCAGAAATATAGTCTAAGCATTTTGATTTTAGAGTTTAGAAAAAAGAATCAAGTCGTTAAAGCATCTGACGTATCCTAAAGAACCCATGCCACGAATTGCGCGTAGTATATCAATTTCGTTAAAAAGCATTTTACAAAAATTACCCGCGAATGGAGAACTTCCCTGTGCGAACTCGCAAGTAACATTACACATTATAATCCATTTGAGACTGTCATTCTTAGTTTCATTAACATGTGTTTTTACACTTTATCAACAACCCTAAGCATGAGATGTAGCTCTGACGGTGGAATTATTTTCTCAGAAATATAGTCTAGGAAAGAAAGAAATATAGGTTTAAGAAATATAGTCTTCATATAGAATTATTCACTCAGTAATATAGTCTGAGTATTTTGATTCTCGAGTTGTAGAAACAAGAATCAAGTCGTTGAAGCATCTGACATATTCTAAAGAACCGATGCTACAAATTCCACGTAGTATATCAATTTTGTTTAAATAATTTCACAAAAATTACCCGGGAACGAAGGACTTCCGTGTACAAACTCGCGAGTAACATTACACACTTTGGCCCATTTGAGACTGTCATTTTCAGTTTTATCAACATGTGTTTTCACACTTTATTTACAACCCCAAGCATGAGATGTAGTTCTGGCGGTGGAATTATTTCCTCAGAAATATAGTCTCAAAAAAAATGTAGTTCTAAGAAATATAGTCTGTATATAGAATTATTCAATCAGTAACATAGTCTGAGCATTTTGATTCGAGAGTTGTAGAAAACAAGAATCAAGTCGTTAAAGCACCTAACATATTCTAAAGAACCAATGCAATATTTTTGCATCACCATCTTCCGAAAAAATTATAGGGATACACGTACATGTGTGTGAGAGAAAAATATTGGGAATAATTTCATGATTCTAAAATAATTTTTATGTTTGGACTTGTGAGTAAAGTGTATAAACACTTGATAATGGAGTTTGAAAATGACAGTCTCAAATGAGCCACAATTTGTAATGCTACTCGCGATTTTGCACATGGAAGTCCTACGTTCGCGGATAATTCTTGTAAAATGCTTTTGAACAAAATTGATATACTGTGTGGAATTCTTAGCATTGTTGTTTAGAATATGTAAGATTTTTTGACGACTTGATTTTTGTTTTTCTACAACTCTGGAATCAAAATACTTAGACTATATTTCTGAGTTTCATCGAAGTTACTGCAATTTGAACGCTTAAATAACTCAGTAAATAGGAGAAGGCCCTGGATTTTTCAGCGGACAGGCTACGGAGTCTGTACATTCAGATTTTGAAACAACTTGGCTTAAGTACAAAATTTCAAACACACATCCTCATTATTCGAGTGAATTACTAAAAACAGTACAAGAATGCAATGCTCGATACCCGCAAAACTAATTCAATTTCTTTATAACTTGTTGATATGGACCGATATTATGTTTACTTATAACATTTTTATCAATTATGTGAAAAAATGCAAATTTGTCTCATTTATTAAGAAAAATCGATTTTTAACCCTTGAAAAACACATTTTTCAAGAACTCGGGTGATTTTGCTTAAATTCATTTTACACACTAGTTTTGAGATCATAAATCGAAATCAAGATAAAAATGTAGAGTGCTATGACCTTTCATGTAAAATTAGTTCAGAAACACCGTGTGGGGTTAGGGGGTTCGGGAAAATGTTATGATCTGTTACATGGGAGGGGGGTGAATAGATACTTTTACGTAATATTTTTAGCAACGTCATATTTTTAACAAATCTATAAGAAATCCAGGTGACTAATTTATGACTCGAAAAGTGACTTTAATTGACTAGAAGTGACTGATGTGCATTAATAATGTGACCAATGTTCTTTTGAATTCTAAAGAATCCGATGAAATTTATCGGAATTCTAGATGAATTTCAACGAAACCAGGACATTTTCATAAGAATTCAGAAGTAGTTGAAAACCATTCAAGTGAAATTCAAAAGAGTTCTCATGAATAGAAAAAAATCCGAAAAAGTCCATTAAATTCAGAAAAATCAGAGTGAATTTAAAAGAATTCAAGGGAATTCAAGAGACTTTCATAAACATCATAAAAATTTTAATGAATTGAATAAAATGCTTAAATAAAAAATTTTTCATCGAATTCAATAAAACGAGAGTAAACGAAATTCAGGACGAATTCAAAAGAATGTAAGTAAATTTGAGAAACAATTCAACTAAGAAAAACAGTGAATTAAATCAAATTTCCTTGAATTCAGCAGACTTTAAGGGAAATGAGAAGAAGTCCATGAAATTCATAAAAATTCAAGGAAAATTTAAAAAAAAATTTAAGTGAATTGAACACGATTAAAAAATATTCAAGAAATTCATTGAATCCATTACATTTGAAAAAAATTTATAAGAATTCAGAGGAATTCAAAAGAACTTAATGAAATGCCTAAAGATTGAAAGCGACTTTAAAAGACTTTAGCATGAATTTGGAAAATAAAAGAATAAAAGACTCATTGAATTGTGTAGAATTCAATTGAATTTAACAGAATTCAGGGAAAATTAAAAAAAAATCAAGAGAATTCGGAAAAATTTAATTTTTTTTAAGAATTCAGGATTAAAGGCAATTTAAGGATCAAATTGACACGAATTCAAGATGAATTTAAAATAATTCAAGTGAATGGAACAAAATTTTTTAAATACAAAAATGCCATTACATTGAGATAAGAGTGTATGAATAGAATTATTGAATACGAATTTGATAAAAATCAGAAGAATTCCAGGAGAATTAAAAGTCTTCAGGGTGAATTAAATAAAAAATTAAAAGTCCAAAGAAGGTCCATTGAATTCAGTGAATTTTTAAAAAATTCCGACGAATTCAGGGTGATTTTATGAGAATTTATCAGGATTCAAGGGAATCCAAAAGACTTCGAGTGAATTGAAAAAAATGAGAGAATTTTCGAAAACCTCGATGCATTAAATAAACTTTGAGTGAATTGAGAAGAATCTAAGCGATATGAGAATTATTCGATGAAATTCATAAAAATTTGAGGCGAATTTATAAATATATCAAGTGAAATGAAAAAGATTCAAAAAGATTTTGAAAATTCATTAAATTCATTGAATTTAGAGGAAATTTGAAAAAATTCAGAGAAATTGGAAAGAGTTTGATGAAGTGCCTGAGAATTCAAGGTGAGTTTAAAGGACTGCAGGATAAATTTCAAAAAACTAAAGAAAAATAAAAAAAATCAATTGAATTGAGTAGAATTTAGGGAAAATTAAAAATATCAAGAGAATACAAAAATTTTAAACGAATTCAAAAAAATGCAGAGTCGAATAATAAGAACTCAGGGCGAATTCTAATTTAATTCAAATGAATTATAAATATTCCAAAAATCAAAATCAAATCAAAAATCAAATTTCGCTTTTCTTACCTGCTTACTGACAAATGTTCCATACTAAAAGTTTGCCTAACATTTTTCTAGAGACCATTGTTTCGTTTGTTGAAAGTGACTCAGACTTTGAGACTCCGAGACTCAATAATCGTGTGTATAGACTACAGGTTATCAACCCTAAAATTCTACAACGAAGATTTACTTCAAACTCAAATTGATATTGCCTGAGCGCCAATTTCCATGACTAAATTGAATTATTATACTTTTAGGAATTGGATCCGATACGTAAATGCAATCAGTGTTGGTCTTTCATGGCTGTATGAAAAGACAGCTTTTTTTATCATTATAACGCGCTCTTTTGCATTCGAAAGACCTTCGTAGCGGCATTTTCCTTTTTGAACATTTTGTCTGACGTAAATCTCTTTTCAACGTCCAACAGTAGTACGCCATCATATTTTCATCCCATCTTCCTTGATATCGTTGTTCCATCACTTTAATATCTTGATGGAACCTTTCACCCTGTTCTTCACTGTAGTCTCCAAGATTTTCAGGGAAGTATTCAACACGAGAATCCATGAAATGGAGCTTCAAGCTCATTAAACACTTCAATTTTTTAAAACTATCGACTATTTTAGAAACCTTTTTTTTTCGCTCTGGACTTTTAACATTTCCCAGGGATTGTTCAACAACATTTTCGAAATCGAGTTATGCTCTTTTCTCAGTTGAAGTCATTTTAATAACCAAAACGGCGTCTTTTAATAGCTGTCGAATTTGAGGTCTATCAAATATCCCTTCTTTCAATTTAGCATCGGAAAATTAGGGACACTGAGACATTATATACTGATAACGTCATCCCTCTTTATCTAGTGTTCTCACGAATTGTTTCACGGGACACAACTCAATATAAAGACTTGAAAGGAGGACTCTTGATGACTCCACTAATGGGTCATTAATGACGTATCTGGATCCTCTTTTCACAGACATTTTTTTTGGCCAAACGTTTTTGTAATGATTACAACGATCCCGGCTGTTCCATAAACATAAAGCAAGAAACAAGGATACTTCGTATTTCCTGATTGCTGTCCCAGAAGCATTGGAAGAACTTCAGAATGTCCACAAATTTGCCATTCATGTTGTTCGTACTTGATTTTTTCCAAGATGATTTTCATATTACTGTAAACTTCGAGCTTTGTTGAATGAGCTGTTGGTATCGATGCATATGCGTTTGTGTTGTGCAATAAGACGGCCAACAGACTCCGTTTAGAAGAGTCTCATCTTTGTAAACTCCTGGTTTCAATTCATCCATAATTCCATTAACATCCGTGCAATAGACTTAAGGCAATTCTTGATCAAGATGAAAGTATTTCCGAAAATGCTATTCTTTGTTTCGATAAACACTTTTCTTCGATCCTTTTGCTAAATTTCCTTTCTTTTACAGCTGAAGCGAGGTGTGCAGCGCTATCTCCAGGTAATCCCAGCTGTCGAATCAAGGCATTTAATTCTTTTTGCGTCCACGTCTCTGAACGTCTCGTTTATCTGTCATATGTAGTGTATTCGTTATCGGTTGTTTCACATTCAGTATCGGAATCTTCACTAGTGCTGATGCATTTCTTATGCTCTTGCACTGCTTTCGTTTTTTTAGTGTTAGAATGAGAGTTGTCAGCGTCTACTGAAATGTCCGCAGTTTTTTTTATTTTTGGTTCTATTACCGAGGAGACTGTATTATAAGTAACTGATTTTTTGTTAAGAATTCCCCTTTGCTCCGCATCGTTCTTGCAGAAGTAACAATCCCTTTCATTTTGCGGTATTATCTAGATCTCTGGTTCAGTAAACGTCAAGCTTCAATTGTTTCCACTATCTTCGCACTTGTACAGCATTGCATGACAAGCGGAGCATATTATATCAGGGGTCCAGCTTTCATCTCGTTTTGGAAACTTAACGTTAACGTATTTTGCACACGTGTCGCAAATTATATCAGTTATCTCCTTCCGAAATTTTGGGATATAGTATTTCGTACAAATGTAATAAAACTGATCCTGATGGTTTACACAACTGTTCGTTTTTTTCAAATTTTTCTTATTTTTGAAAGCCATGGTTATGTCAATCCCCGCACGTTCGAGGATCCTGGCCCAATCGCAGGCGAGTCCACCGTCCTGGGGGTGATAACCGTCATACCTCCCCAGGGCAAAGGATGAGGGCTCTCCGGCTTTGATGAGGACAATGTCAATTCATCGTCAGACACACTACAACTACATTCTCACACCCTAACGTCCCCCCACAGGGCAGCGCGCTTTCGCTGGCTTCGTTACTGATTCGGCTGGGAGGTCAATCATTTTATACATCCCTTTTCAGGGTGATTGTCATCACCCCCAATCCCTAGTGCAGCAGCAAGTATTGACACTGAATTTTTGAGTAAATTCAATGAATGCAAATGAATGGACACCCAAGTCCGACGATTAATGAATGAATCATAACACAAGAGGCTGAAAACACATGGTTCACAACAAGCGAAGTAAGCTTTTGTACGAAGAATATTATAAGGAAAACTTTTCGAAGAGGAGATTGTCGTAATAAGGTATGTTTTTTTTTAATAATGAGTGAGATTTGTTCATTATTATGTTGATCTGACTTGAAAAGTAAGTTCCGCGACTCAAAATTTATTAAAGTACGATGCTGGCTCACAAATTGCTGCTTGAACAATATGTTTTGCAGGTTTTGTTACGGAAGTTCTAGTAATATCACTAATTTGACTTCATTTTTGAAGTCGGCGGCTTGAAATCTACAAGAAAACCCATATTTTCGCATCACATACTCAAAAATGAGGTTCTCTGAGGTTATGTCAGAACTAATAGTGAAGGGTGCTGTTTTGACCTCAGATTCGGATTCAGCGACTCAATATACATAGGAATACATGCGTCTCGTTGAAAGTTCTTGACCTTTTTTTTGGAGCTGTGTAATTGTCTTCTGAAAATCAATTTGTCCACGTACGTTTTTTTGTCCCACTCTGCGCCAGGTCTCAATTACACCACTGTACGAGTATATACTTCGCCAATATCGTGACGGGCATTTTATATAATGTCCAGGAATTATATGAAATTCCTAGGCAATGTATGAAATAAGTATTCCATTGCATACATTGTTATTTACCTCCGTGTATCGTTGAGGCAATCAATTGAGTGAGGGGGGGGGGGGGAAGGGGAGAGTGTTACTCAGAATTAGCTCTCGGGCTCGGTCGCGGTCTCCGCTGCGGACGTTTGTGTGGGAACGTGCTACTCGGGATTGTGACGGACGGCTCGTTCTAATTTTTCATGATGTTCCAAAAGCCAGGAGGAATCTAATGTAATGTACCGTGCGGCGGGGGCGTGCGACCCAATAATTTAAGGACACGTACCCGCCTACGGGCCTTTCTATTGGTCCGGACGATCTCACCAGCTCGTGCTCACGGCTAGTTCAGAGCGGCGGGTCTAGAATTGAAGGTTGCGCCGGGAAAGGTCTGTCGGCGGCGTGGTGTGGGAGCGTTTCGGGGGCGGAGAGCCTAGCAGGGACGGAGAAAATGTCTCCGGTGAGCCCTCGACCGCCAAGAAGAGAACGTTGTCCCCGGTGCCAGGGGTGGCGACGGTAGCAATTGACGTTGGGGTGCCAGTGGCAGTAGGATCGCGTGTCCGAGGAGCGAGCGGTGTGGCTGCGGACATGCCCGGTGTGGGGCGGTCGATGGATGCGGCGACCGGAAGGTTAACGTTTGGTTCTGACGGAGTGGTGGCGTCGAACGAGACAACGACTTTCGGCCAAGGATTCGACGGTGCCGAGGTGGCCCGAGGGGAAGTGAGTGTTACTCCCGAAAGTTCGCAATGCTGATCCCCAAAAATTTGGCTAGGGGACGGAAGACCCACCAAAGGAGAAACTAATAGCTGGTCGGGCCGATGAGGGATTTGTGGATGTCGCGTGAAGCTAGCCGGAGGATAAGTCTGCCGTGACTCAAGCACCTTGTCGGGAATGGTTCCGGCGGGGACGGGTCGTAAATCTGTGTGGCTAGCCGAGCCGCCTCCGCCTGTCTTCTCCGTCGGCGTCGGGGTTGGCCGGGCGTTTCGCGCTCCCGCTTATGTGTCGGTCGTATGTTCTTTACCTCGCGGTTCTAGTCCCTGTCGATCGATATACTCCCTATTCCCCCTAGCAAGTGAGAGAAAGGGGTAATAACCGGCTAACCAGCAGTAGCGGCTAACCAAAATTATTACCCCGAAAAGAAAAAAAAACAAGAGAGAGAGAAAAAGAGTGTTCGCGGCATCCGGCTGACCTGTAATAGCGGCCAACCTAGCTGTCGTGAACGGAGAGGTTATGGGAATAACTACACTTCGTCGCGTGGTACCTCCCCTAATGCACAGACGCGGTAAAGAGGAGAGACGAGAGAGTCAAAATGGTTTGAAAAATCGAGTACACTGAAATCACTATGAGCACGCGGCACTAGGACAACCCCCGAAGTATTCACTCTGCAAAGAACCCGGAAAAATAAACCGAAAATCTAAGTACGAGTACACGTTCGAAGGTTCACCTGTCACTAATCCGGAGGTTATTATTCACGAAGAGAAAGATCCCGTCCCGTGACGGATGTATGTAGGCGATAGCATGGGCACGCCGGCCCAATAGAGAAATGAGTCCAGTTTGATGGATAAAAGAAGTGAAGAGAACGATGTTCTGGTAAGGACGTTCATTTTGTTCAAAGTCGCAGCGGTTGTGAAAAGGCTTTCGACGGTTCGGTGATCGAAGATCGAATGTCGTTCGACTGACTTAGCTGCACGCAGGCAGCTCGGCGCGAGAGCTCTCGGCACGAGGAAGTGGGCTTACTCGCACGCTCATTGGCTGAAGGCCCGAAACTAAGAGCGTGTCTGAGTGGAGGGGACACCGCCACTCGCTTATGGTCCCCGGGCTTCGAGCGCTCGCAGCCTTCTTAAAGTAAAATTTGAAAGTTTTAATTAATAATTAAAAATATAAATTGTTGCTTAAAATTAATAAAACTAAAACCCTAAGCTACTTGTGTACTCTACTCGATATATCTAAGAAGAAAATTTTGAAAATGTTGATCCTAACCGAGGTTCGGGTTATTAGTTTATTTTTTGTTTATCTACAACTAACAATTTCATATTAGATTAATTTAACAAAACCCGAAATTCGATTGTTACCCTAAAACCCCCTCAATCTAACCTAAGGTGTTAGACATTTGCTCCTGAGATTACAAACGAAGAATAAAGGGGTTACAACTAAAGAATATACAAGCAAATAAAAGAACAATAAGGAATATGCAAGTAAATAAAATAACATAAAGGAATATAGTAGTAAATAAGGAAGCACAAAGGAATATACTTGTAGGTAAAAAAAAATGTAAAAGAATAAGCAAGTACCTAAGTAAGAAGTGTACAAGATATAAATACAAACAAAATATTAGGTATAAATGCATATAATGCGGAGCCCTAATGTATGTTATTTAGATCAGTGGAAGGCCGTTCCGGTTAGTTCAGGAGTTCACATGGATAATGAGCAAAGCGAAATTAAGATCCAATTTTTTCTTTATCGGCCCGATAGTTTTCTTATTTTCATTCCGTCTCATTTATTTTGAGCGTCCCTGTTGGTTGAGTTCCCCGGTCTGGCTCATGTGTCTGACGGCGAGAAAGCATCGTGGTAAGAAAAGAGACGGAGGGACACTTGAGAGGAGAGATAGGCGCGCGTGTATAAGAGTGCGACAGACTCAAGGACCCGAATCACAGCTGGCGCTATGCTGCCGCAAGGAAGCTAACGGGACTCTCCCTGTGCCGGGGCTTAGTTTGCGCACGTGCTATAGACGTGCCTGCTTCAAGAATTTTTATGCTTGGGGTAATTTGGGCCTGGTGAGAAGGAAAAGTTGTGTCAGAGTTTAAGATGACTCATTTAAGTGGGAAGCAAGCTCGTCGTTGTAAACACCGGAATCTGCAATTCGTCACGTAGACCATCCTTCAATTTTCGTAATAAAGTTTGAACGAAAGTTCTCGATGACGGTTGTAAGTTTCCGGGGTTCTCAGTCTATCCATCAGCATATAACAACATTGCCTGAAATGGCCAGGCAATATAGGTAATTTAAAATATTGATGTTATTTCATCGACCAGGGTAATTAATTAATTGATATTTTGATGTTCTTATACCGATTACTGGTCAAATTGATTTTTGGGGAAATGAGAAAAAATCTACCTCGGCCCGGATTTGAACCGGGAACGCCGACTTTACATGAGTGGAGCGT
>JAUMHM010087284.1:0-10446 GCA_032362435.1 Melikaiella ostensackeni | reverse complement strand
ACGGAACATCAAAGGATCTTCGAAGACTATAAAGGATCTTGAGGAATTTCGAAGAATCTTGACGGCCTTTGAAAGATTTGAATGGATTTCAAGAGGTTCTGTAAGATTCCTGCGGATTCAAAAGATTTCAATGAATATTTTGGAATATTTCACAGGATTTCAAGGATTTGAAGAAATTTTATAAGATTTCAAAAGATCACACGGAATATCAGAAGTTTTCCGAATACTATAAAGAATCTTAAGGGATTTCAGAGAATTTTAACGGCCTTTAAAAGATTTCACAGGATTTCAAGGATTTCAACCGATTTTTGGAGATTTGAATGGATTATCAGGGAACTTTATCCTTTTAAAGGTATTTCAAGTGATTATATGTGCGTTATTCATGGAATTCGAAGGATTTCCAGGAATTTTCACATGATTCAAAAAATGTTGAGGGATTTAGAAAATTTAGAAAAGAATTCACGGAATTTCAAAAGATTGATGCTCCCTAAAACAAAAATTGGAAACTAAAATCTATTTCATTTAATTTGATCATAAAACTTTTCTCGAAAATTTGTTTTCCTTTCAAGAACTTTCAAGTGCAAATACGAGTCTTTTGAAATAAATTTTTTGATCCAATTTATTCAATAGGTCCTAGAAAAACAGGAAATGAAGATGCGAAAACAAAAGGAGAAAAGAAAGCTGCTACGTTCCGAAAGGGATGGAAAATATCGAGAAAAGTTTTCAGAAAATAATCTTCGGCTTTTCGCATAACATGTAGGAGCAACGAAGCGATCTTAGTGCACTTAAAACTGATTACTTCATGCAAGAAGAAGAGTGTTTTCCTCCGTTTAGACACTCATTTCGACTCTTATATTCTCAAAGCTTGAAATTTCGTATGTTTACTTTCCAATGTGCAGAATCTTGTTTCCTTTATCTCGTTTTATGGAATGCATAAGAGAAATCGTAAAATAAAATATAAAAGAAGGAAAAGAAAAGGATAAGCTGCACGAATCGTTGGATTTGCTTGAGACAAATAAAGATCTACGTATGTGTGCTTAACCCTGGATATATTTTTTATAAATGCCAGTCAGAATCAATAAAGTCGACATTCGCTAATCTTATATATGGCGAGTTTTATCGTCAAGGTGATGAGGGAAAGGAAATATATTTTTTAATATATATTTTTTTACTGATTTATAAAATCAAATTTAGTAAAAGTAGGCCTCACGTGCCTACAAAAAAGAGTTTCGTAGCCTATCAACTCATTAATAAAGTTGTTCGAAACCCCCTGCCCCTCAACTTCCCACACCACCCACCATTACCCCCTCTCCGCACCACCTATCATTACCACTTCCCCGAATTTCCCCTTCCCTACCTCCAATTTCCCTTATTACTCCTCATTCCACCTCACTACTCATCATTTCCCCTCCACACTTCTCACTTCCCCGCGTCCTCCCCCTCTTTTTCCCTAATCCTCACCCCGAATTCTCCCTCACTTTCCTCCATTTCCCCTCACTTCCGGTCACTTCTTCTACCCTCAATTTTCTCTCATCCCTCTCTCCTCACTTTCCCTCACTGTCCTATTATTTTCTCTCACTTCCCCTCGTCACACACCCCAAAGTTTTCTTCAGTTCCCTTACTTTTCACCTCTCTTACATTTTCCCTCATCCCCCTCCATCATTTCTTTACACTCCTCCTTTTTTCATACGACGGACAGACACCCGACGAAAACCATAAAATTTTCTGTCCGGGACTGCGAAACCCTAATAAAGGTTTTAAAATAGCACACCCCCTATTTCTTAATAAAATTTTTGTTTTCGATTTCAATTGGTATATGCCTAAAATGAGACACAAAATATACAAACATGATATTTTAACAGACATCACAGTTCAAATCGCTCTCAAAACAGGGGAAATAGGGTAATTTTTCAGTAAAATGGGGGAATAATGGAGAAATGAATTCTTTTATATGAAATTAATTTATAGTTACGATATTCAATTGATATTATATGTACGATACATAAATTAATAAATAATGATAATTAATAATAATAAAAATAATATGATATTTGAATTGATTAAATTTACAACTAGATGGTTGAATAGTTTAATTTTCTTGCCAAAAAGACGAATAGTTTAGAAGAAAGTTGAATTTTCAATCTAGAAGGAAGAACTTTCAATCTAAATGGAGAAATTTCCAATAAAGCAGTTGAATTTTCGAATAAAAGAGATAAGTTTTCAACAAAATAGTTAAATTTTAAACAAATTATTTGAATTTTAAAGCCCAAAAAGTATGAACTTTCAACTAAGAAAGATGAGTTTTAATCCGATATTTCAACCAAGAAACATTTTTTAATTAAGACAAAAAAAACTGTCTACCAAATTGTTGATTTTAAACAGGTTTTGAGCAAATTTTGATCAGATTTTAAACAAATTTTGATAAGATTTCGAACCGATTTTGAACAGATGTTGAACAAATTTTAATCAGACTTTGATCAGATTTGAAGCAGACTTTAAACAGATTTTGAATAGATTTTGATCAGATTCTGAACAGATTTTAAACAGATTTGGAATAGATTTTGATCAGATTCTGAACAGATTTTGGTCAGATTTTGAACAGATTTTGAACAGATTTGGACAGATTTTGATCAGATTTTGAACAGATTCTAAACAAATTTTGAACAGATTTTAAGTGAATTTTTTTTTTGATTTTAAATAGATTTTGAACAAAATTTATTCAAATTTCTATCAGAATTTGAACGGATTTGAAACAGGTTTTGAACATATTTTGATCAGATTTTGAACCGATTTTGAACAGATTCTAATTAGATTCTGATCAGATTTTGAACAGATTTGGAATAGATTTTGATGGGATTTTGAACAAATTGGAATGGATTTTAAGCAGATTTTAAAGAGATTTCGAACAGATTTCGATCAGATTTTGATCAGATTATGAACAGATTTCGATCAGATTTTGATCAGATTTTGAACAGATTTGGAACAAATTTTGAACAGATTTTAAGCGAATTTTTTTTGATATTAAACAGATTTTAAACAAAATTTATTCAAATTTCGATCAGAATTTGGACGAATTTGGAACAGATTTTGAACATATTTTGGTCAGATTTTGAACATATTTTGATCAGATTTTGAACCGATTTTGAACAGATTTTAATTAGATTCAGAACAGATTTGGAATAGATTTTGATGGGATTTTGAACAAATTGGAATAGATTTGAAGCAGATTTTAGAGAGATTTCGAACAAATTTCGATCAGATTTTGATCAGATTATTAACAGATTTAGAACAAATTTGGAACAGATTTTGATCAGATTGTGAACAGATTTTGAACAGATTTTAATAAGATTTTGGTTAGATTTTGAACAGATTTGAAACGGATTTTGATCAGATTTTGAACAGACTTTAAACAAATTTTGAACAGATTTTAAGCGAATTTTTTAAATATTTCAAACAGATTTTGAACAAAATTTATTGAAATTTCGATTAGAATTTGAACGGATTTGGAACAGATTTTGAACAGATTTTGAACATATATTGATCAGATCTTGAACAGATTCTAATTAGATTTTGATCAGATTTTGAGCAGATTTTAAACAAATTTTGAACAGATTTGGAAAAGATTTCGAACAAATTAGGAATAGATTTTTATCAGATTCTGAACAGATTTTGATGAGATTTTCATCAGATTTTGAACAGATTTTGAACAGATTTTGATCAGATTCTTCTGGTCAGATTTGGATTAGATTCACGGCAGTCACGACAGTGTGTCGTAGGTTTTGAACGGCCTCAGAGTCAAATCAGCACGATTACGTATTTAATTTCTTCAAAGTTGAGAGAATCAAAAGCTTGTATAAAATAAACGGCGAGACTTTTTGAATTTCAACTAATTCAAAGTTGGTTGTTTGGAAAATATTTAAGGGAGAAATTACTTTCACAGAAATATCAAATAAACAAAATATATTTAATATTTTCTTCATCCTCAAGTGCTGGAACGGGTCCAAGAGACCCGATCGTTTTTTTCAGCAGAGCGAAACTTCCGAAAAGTTTTTAAAATTTTTTGCAAAATATTTATTATACGCAATTGATTTTCATATCTATTTTTCCAAAATTTATTTTTGTGATACTCTGAGCTACCATTTAAAAAAAAATGTATTGAGCTAAGTCTATTAAAACAGGAGATATTTGAGTTTGAACATTGCCCGGGTCTACTGGATCCCTTCTAGGTGGAATGGAAAATTTTGAGGTTCTAGAACTTGAGGGTTAAATAATAAAGATAGTGAGAAAAAAATGCTGCGTTCTGTTGAACTCAGTGAGTCATGTAGTTTGTCAATTAAATTCCACCCCAGAAATTGAGTTTGCTGGGAGTATCAAGTCGTCACTATATCTTTCGATCATGTACCTTTACTTTGTGAATTACTGGAAGTTTACTTTGATACTCCAGGAAGTCTCTACTTTCCCAGGACCTGATAAAAACGATTCTTCAACAATTAGCAAGAATAAATTTTAAAAAGTTTAGTATAATTACTATATGAGAAATATTTATCGAACTTCTTAAAATCTGTAGAAATTGATGAAGTTCGACAAAGAAGTATCCTTATTATATAATATATTTTTCCAACTCATAATTATATTTCATCCAGAGGATAAAAAATTCATCACTCCGAGGAAAGATCGAACGAAGAACATGTAAAATTTATTGAGTCCCAAACTTTCAGGCAGAGGTTTTGTTTCGAAAAACAAAAGAGACCCAATTTGGTTTTCTTGTATTCATTACTTCGAGAAGCGTCAAAAATAAAAGATTGATCAAGCTAAAACTTTCCCTGAAGCTTCAAGGAATTCCCTGAAAAAATGTAAAGAGTTTTATCCGTCTCGAAAAATAAAATAGTCCCTATTTTTTTGAGATAAAAGCCAGAAGAACTACTGAAAAAACTGTAAAAGTTTGCTTTATTCCTTTAGTTGTATTGACAATAGATAGAATAAGACTGACGTAAATAGATCAGAAGTAGGTTGGTATAGAGATTATAGAAAAGAATTGAAAGAAAAGTAGACTGAAAATTGAAATAATGATAGAAAAAGATTGACTGGATAAGACGATGGATGGGCTGGCATATAGAAAACCAAATTGAAAAATACCGGCGTTGGATTATATTGGCAAAAAATGGAGAAATATTGACGTTGATAGACTGGGCCAGAAAATAAGCTATAGGAAAACACAGTTGAAGAATCGCTTCCAAATAATGATAGAAAACGATTGACTAGAATAGACTAGGAATGGACTGGGATAAAGGCGAAGGATAGATGTAGAATTATATTCACAAAAGAATGGGAAAATATAAACTTGGATAGGCGAGCGATAGACCGGGATAGACCGGGGTGGACTAGGATAGATTATAGAAAAAAACAAAGTTAGAAAAATGTCTCGAAAATAAGATGGAAAACGATTGACTGAAATAGACTAGGGGTATACTGAGATAGAAAATAGGCTATAGAAAAACGCAGCTAAAGAATCATCTCAAAATAAAGATGGAAAACGATTGAGTGGTATAGAATAGGGATAGACTGAGATAGAAGTTAAGGGTGGATGTAGAATTATATTGACAAAAGAATGTGAAAATATGGACATGGATATGCGAGCGATAGATCGGGATAGACCGGGATAGACTAGGATAGATTATAGAAAAAAACGAAGTTAGAAAAATGTCTCAAAATGAAGATGGAAAACGTTTCACTAGGATAGACTCAAGATAATGAGGCTGGAAGAGAGGAGACACAGCGAGGAGCATGTAGTAGGGAAGGGCCAAAAGGGTAATCCTATGCAAGGTTCTTAAAAAAAGATTAAACTCGTGCATATAGTATTTGGAGGAATTTTTTTATTTTCAAGCCCAAGCGGCAGCTTATAAGTAGAATTTAAGGCAGTTTAAGGTAGTATAAGTAGTTGTGAAAGAATGTAAAGGGAGTGGTGGCCCTCGAACCCGTTAAAGGGAGAGAATAAATCACATGGATAGACTAGGACAGAAAATAGGCTATGGAAGAGCGCAGTTGGAGAATCGTTTCAAAATAAAGATGAAAAAATATTGACTGGAATAGACTGGGATAGAAAATAGGCTACAAAAAAACGCAATTGAAAAATCGTTTAAAAAAAAAGATGGAAAACGATTGAATAAAATAGACTAGGGACAGACTAAGATAGAAGTCAAGGATAGGTTTAGAGTTATATTGACAAGAAAATGGAAAAATATGAACGCGGATAGGCGAGCGATAGACCGAGATAGACTGAGATCGATTATAGAGAAAAACAAGTTAGAGAAATGTCTCAAAATGAAGATGGAACACAATTCACTGAGGCAGACTAGGGATGATGAGACTGGGAGTGTGAAAAGAAAGTAAGGAAAATGTGGAAGGGAGAAGCCAAAAGGGTAATACTACGAGTATGTAAGTATCTTAAAGAAAGATCAAAGTCACTCATTTATAATGAAAACGGCAAGAGAAAATACATTTTCAAACTCAAGCGATAGCTTATAAGTAGATTTTAGGCTAGTCTTAGGTAGTATAAGTAGTCGTCAAAGAATGTCAAGGAAGTGGTGGCCCTTAAATTCGTAAACAAGTGAGAATAAATTTCATGGTTTCACCGGGTTAGAAAATAGGCTATAGAAAGTGCAGTTGAAGAATCATTTCAAAACAAAGATGGATAATGATTGAGTGGAATAGACTAGGGATAGACTAGGATAGAAAATATGCTATAGAAAAACGTAGTTGAAGAATCCTTTCAAAATAAAGATGGAAAACGATCAACTGGAATAGGCTAGGAATAGACTGGGATAGAAAATAGGCTTTAGAAAAACTCAGTTGAAGAATCGTTTCAAAATAAAGATGGCAAACGATTGACTAGAATAGACTAGGAATAGACTGGGATAGAAAACATGCTACAGAAAAACGCAATTGAAGAATCGTTTCAAAAAGAAGATGGAAAACGATTGAATAGAAAAGACTAGGAGTAGACTGAGATAGAAGTCAAGGATAGGTGTAGAGCTATATTGACAAGGAAATGAAATAATATGGAAGTGGATAGGAGAGCATTAGACCGAGATAGACTGGGGTAGAGTGGGATGGATTATAGAGGAAAATAAGTTAGAGAAATGGCTTAAAATTGAGAAGAAATACGATTCTTCAAGCCAGATTCGGGATAAAGAGACTGGAAGAGAGGAGAAAAAGTAAGGGGTAATGTAGTAGGGAAAGGCGAAAATTGCAATACTATGGAAGGATCTTGAAGAAAGATCAAACTCACTCATTTATAAGGAAAACGGTAAGTGGAAATGAATTTTAAGCTTAAAAAATAGCTTCTAAGTAAATTTTAAGGTAGTCTAAGGTAGTATAAGTGGTCGTAAAAGCATTTAAAGGAAGAAGTGGCCCTTAAACTCGTAAATGGGAGAGAATAAACTTCATAGATGGACCGGGTTGGAAAATAGGCTATAGGAAAATACAGTTGAAAAATCGTTTCAAAATAAGTATGGAAAACAATTGACTAGAATAGACTAGGAATGGACGGGGTTAGATAATAGGCTACAGAAAAATGCAGTTAAAGAATTTTTTCAAAATAAAGATTGAAAACGATTGACTGCAATTGACTAGGGACAGACTGAGATAGAAAATAGGCTATAGAAAAACGCAGTTAAAGAATCGTTTTTAAATAAAGATGGAAACAGATTGACTAGAATGGACTAGAAGTAGACAGGGATAGATGATAGGCTAAGGAAAAACGCAAATAAAGAATCCTTTCAGAAAAAAGTTGTAAAACAATTGCCTGGAATAGACAAGGGACAGACTGGGATAGGAAACAGGCTACAGAAAAACGCAATTGAAAAATCGTCTCAAAAAGATGATTAAAAACGATTGGCTCAAATAGACTAGAGATAGACTGAGATAGAAGTCAAGGTTAGGTGTGGAGTTATATTAACAAGAAAATGAAAAAATATGGACGTGGATAGGCGAGCGTTAGACCGTGATAGACTAGAATAGACTGTGATATGTTATACAGACAAATGAGTTAGAAAAACATCTCAGAATAAAGATGGAACACGATTTATTGAGGCAGCCTAGGGATGACAAGGTTGGAAGAGAGGAGAGAAAGTAAGGGGAATGTAGAAGGAAATGGCCAAAAGGCTATTACTATGTAAGGATCTTAAAGAAAGATTAAACTCACTCATTTATAACGGAAACTGTGAGAGAAAATGCATTTTCAGGCATAAGCGATAGCTTATAAGTTGATTTTAGGGTAGTCTGAGAGTGTATAAGTGGTCGTAAAAGGATGTGAAGGAAGTGGTGGCCCTCAAATTCGTAAATGAGAGAGAATAAATTTCATGGATACACCGGGTTACAAAATAGGCTATAGAAAATGCAGTTGAAGAATCGTTTCAAAATAAAGATGGAAAACGATTGACTGGAATGGACGAGGGATAGGCCAGGATAGAAAATATGCTATGAAGAACGTATTTGAAGAATCCCTTCAGAATAAATATGGGAAACGATCAACTTGAATAGACTAGGAATAGACTGGGATAGAAAATAGTCTCTAGAAAAACGCATTCGAAGAATCTTTTCAAAATAAATATGGAAACTGATTGACTAGAATAGAATAGAAATAGAAGAGGGTAGATGATAGGCTATAATAAAACGCAGTTAAAGAATTCGTTAAGAATACAGATAGGAAAGGATTAATTGGAATAGACTAGGAATAGACTGAGATAGAAAATATGCTACGGAAAAACGCAATTGAAGAATCGTTTTAAAAAGAAGATGAAAAAAGATTGAATAGAATAGACTAGGGGTAGACTGAGATAGAAGTCAAGGACAGGTGTAGAGTTATATTGACAAGAAAATGGATAAATATGGACGTGGATAGGAGAACATTAGACCGAGATAGACTGTGATTGACTGGGATAGATTATAGAGGAAAATAAGTTACAGAAATGACTCAAAATGAAGGAGGAACATGATTCTCTGAGCCAGACTAGTGATTATGAGGCTGAAAGAGAAGAGAAAAAGAAAGGATAATGTAGTAGAGAAAGACCAAAATTGTAATACTATGCAACGATCTTGAATAAAGATCAAACTCACTCATTTATAAAAAAAAGGTAAAAAGAAATGCATTTTTAAGCTCATGCAATAGCTTATAAGTAAATCTTAGGGTAGTCTGAGGTAGTATAAGTGTTCATAAAAGAATGTGAGGGAAGTAGTGGCCCTTAAACTCGTGAATGGGAGAGAATAAACTTCATGGATAGACCGGGTTAGAAAATAGGCTATGGAAAAATTCAGTTGAAGAATCGTTCCGAAATAAATATGGAAAACGATTTACTAGAATAGACTAGGAATAGACTGGGTTATATAATAGGCTACATTGAAACGCAGTTGAAGAATCTTCCTGAAATAAAGATTGAAAACGATTGACGGGAATTGATTGGAGATACACTGGGATAGAAAATAGGCTACAGAAAAATGCAGTTAAAGAATCGTTTCAAAATGAAAATGGAAAACAATTGACTGGAATAGACTAGGAATAGACTGGGATAGAAAATAGGCTCTAGAAAAACGCAGTTGAAGAATAGTTTGAAAATGAAGACGAAAACCGGTTGACTAGAATAGACAAGGAATAGACTGGCATAGATGATAAAGTATAGAAAAACGCAGTTAAGATATCCCTTCAAAATAAAGATGGATAAAAATTGACTGTAATAGACTAGGGATAGACTGGGATAAAAAATATGCTATAGAAAAACGCAGCTGATGAATCTTTTTGGAATAAAGATGGAAAACGATCAACTGGAATAGACTAGGAATAGACTGGGTTAGAAAACAGGCTACAGAAAGACGTAGCTGAAGAATCGTCTTTAAATGAAGATGGAAACAGATTGACTAATGAACTAAGAATGGACTGGGATAGATAATAGGCTATAGAAAAATGCAGTTAAAGAATCCTTTCAGATTAAAGATGGAAAACGATTGACTGGAACAGACTAGGGATAGACTGGGATAGAAAATAGGCTCTAGAAAAACGCAGTTGAAGAATAGTTTGAAAATGAAGATGAAAACCGATTGACTAGAATAGACAAAGAATAGACTGGCATAGATGATAAAGTATAGAAAAACGCAGTTAAGAAATCCCTTCAAAATAAAGATGGATAAAAATTGACTGGAATAGACTAGGGATAGACTGGGATAAAAAATATGCTATAGAAAAATGCAGCTGATGAATCTTTTTGGAATGAAGATGGAAAACTTTCAACTGGAATAGACTAGGAATAGACTGGGATAGAAAACAGGAAAGACGTAGTTGAAGAATCGTTTTTAAATGAAGATGGAAACAGATTGACTAATGAACTAAGAAGGACTGGAATAGATAATAGGCTATGGAAAAATGCAGTTAAAGAATCCTTTCAGATTAAAGAT
>JAUMHM010087283.1:0-10449 GCA_032362435.1 Melikaiella ostensackeni | reverse complement strand
AATGATGTTCCACTATCCCCAGGAAACAAACCTCGTAGTGACACCGATCTGAATTGTAGGGACCAACCACATTGATTACTGCAGAAGTTCTTCGATCTTTCTAAGTAGGGGATGAATAAAACTTTATAATTCCCCGCAAATTAAATTTAGATCGGTGTCAGTATGAAGGCGGTTTCCTAGGGACAGTAGAACATCATCCCCTGGTTCCCCCGGTTTTCTCGTTGCTCTTTCTAAATAATCAACTTCCTCTTTCTGTCTATCATCGTGAATATCGGTATGTGCTCTCGAAGTTCGAGTGGACTGACGCTCTCTCTTCCGTCCCTCTCACACACGCTCGACTGCTTATACCGCGCTTCTAATCAGTCAGCTTAATTGTTTAATAATTCAAAAAATAAACTTTGAAACAATTTTTAAAAAGGGGATTTTGATTTTGTTTTTTGATTTGATTGTATAAAAATTAAAATAAAAAATTGAAAGATCCTTTTTAAAAAATTGGTGGAAGTTGCAGTTTTTGTGTTATAGAATATTCAAGCTGTACCAATCAGGAGCGCAGTATAAACAGTCATGAGTGCGTGCGTGCGTGAGCGGGAGCCCAACTCTGCGTAAGTGACCGGCCGGTTCTCTCTTTGGCATCCCCACCATGGCTCTCGCTTGCATGTTAGTTTTACAAGCCGAGGTGTATATAGGTAATTCTCTGTTCACCTCACTGGCTACGCGAATTTGTTTGTCGATGAACCTCTAAACAGGAACCGGAAAAGACATTCGGACTTAAAAAGCCAGTAAAAGTCAAATAATTGCTGCTAATATAATTAAAGTACATCTATTTATTTAAGAAAGTAATTCAGATTTGATGAAGTTTATAGAAGGTTAAGAAATAGCGATTTTATATTTTGTGTTACGCTCGAGCAAGAACGAGGAAGGGCGACACGAGCTTCCAGTGCGTAAGGCAAATTCGAATCTGCTGTTTTCAAAAGCGCTCTGCCGAGACCAAGTCAAATCTGCGCGCGCAAGGCCTACGTGGTCCCATCCCTTCCTTGAGTAAATCTGCGTGTTGATCCATCCAATAGCTTCTTCTTTTTGAGTGGCGTAGGCTTCAACCCTACCTTTCTAGCTAAATAACGGGGGTGTGCAACGCGCTTGCGCCCTTATACGTTTGAAATAAAATTTCAAGAGGGACTGGACATCAGCACTCTCCTCGTCGACGAGCGAGCGAAGGCGAAGCTGATCCAAAACATATGTTCGCGTTTCCTGTTTATGAGTCAACAATGTCAAGGACCGTAAAGTCGTAAAAACCATCGATCTATCGCTCACAACGTCACCATGGATTTTTTAAAATAACTTAATGGCCCAGAAAAAGATGTTCTTACATCCCCAGGAAACCACCATCGGAGTAGCACCGATCTGAATTTACTGTGCGGGGTGTTAGAAATTTTTGTTCATCTCGTCCTTAGAAAGATCGAAGAATTTCTGAAGTAATCAAAGAAGTTGGCCACGCTGCTTTTTGTGAACTCAATGAACCGGGGGATAATGTTCTAACATCCCCAGAAAAGCAGCCTTGGAGTGAAATCGATCTGAATTGCCTTAAGGAGTGATAAAAATTTTTGATCATCCCCTAATTAGAAAGATCAAAGATTTTCGGAAATAATGAAAGTGATTGACACATCGGATTTTTTGAAGAACTCAGTGACACAGGGAATGATGTTCTGACATCCCCAGGAAACCACATTTGGAGCGACACTGATCTGAATGTACTTTGAAGGGTGCTCGAAATTTTTGTTTCTCTCGTACTTAGAAAGATCGAAGAATTTCTGAAGTAATGAAAGTGGTTGACACCGCGGATTTTTTCAACAACTCAGTGACACAGGGGATGATGTTCTAACATCCCCAGGAAATAATCTTCGGATTGACACCGATCTGAATTTACTTTTAAAGGTGCTAGAAATATCTGTTCATCCTCTGCTTAGAAAGATCGAAGAATTTATGCAGTAGGCAAGGAGGTTGCTGCCACGGATTTTTTGAAAAACTCAATAACCCAGGGGATGATGCTGTAACATCCTCAAGAAACCACACTTGGTGTGACACTGATCTGAATTTACTTTGCGGAGTATAGCAATCTTGATTTATCCCCTACTCAGAAAAATCGAAATACTTCCGTAGAAATCCAAGTGTTTGGCACCACGGATTTTTTAAACTATGATTTTTGGAATCCTCTGCGTCATTGAGTTGTTCAAAAAATCAGCGAGGCCAACCACTTTTATTACTTCAGAAATTCTTCGATCTTTCCGAGTAGGGGATGAACAAAAATGTCTTAACAACCCTTAAAGTAAATTAAGATCAGTGTCACTCTGAGGGTGGTTTCCCGGGGATGTTAGAACATCATCCCCTGGGTCATTGAGTTACTCGAAAAATCCGTAGTGGCAACCTCTTTGATTACTATAGAAATTCTTCGATCCTTCTATATTGGGGATGAACAAAAATTGCTAGCACCCTTCAAAGTAAATTCAGATCGATGTCATTGTGAGGGTGGATTCCTGGGGATAATAGAAAATCATCGCCTGGGTCATTGAGTTGTTCAAAAAGTCCGTGGTGCCAGCCACTTCTAAAAAGCAGATAGAGAAATGCCCTCGCATCTGTTGGAGTGAATTCAGATCAGGTTTAGTGCAAGGGTGGTTTTTTGGGGATATGAGAACATCACGCCTAAGGTCATTAAGTTGTTCAAAAAATCAGTGGGGCCAGCCATTTTGATTACTGTGAAAATTTTTCTATATTTCCTCGAATAGGATCCCTAAGATTTACTTCAGAGTAACTTCATTTTGGTTTTTTTTTTTTTGTTATTGTAATAAAAGCAGCCCTTACAGGGTTGATCCTCCAGGAATATTTGTCGCGCATCCCTGTATTATAATTTTTAACTCTTAAGATCTTTCTAGGTGAGCTAGTACAAGTGCCTAGTTAGCATCCCTCTGTAACACTTCAGTCCATCTATTTGTGCACAGATTTTCTCATTGCTTTTTCTAAATAATCAAACTTTCTCTTTCTGTCTATCATCGAATTTGTTACTCGAAGTTCGAGCGCACTGATGCGCTCTCGTCTTCCGTCGCGCCGTGTCTGTCATGCAAGCGAGGGCCATGATGGGGATGCCAGTCAAAGGAAGAACCGGCGGTAGCTTACATAGAGTTAGACTCCCGCTCACGCATGCACGACTACTTATACCGCGCTCTTTTTTGGTCCAGCATAACTATTTGATAACTCAAAAACTACAACTTCAATAAATTTTTGAAAAAGTAACTTTCGATTTTTTTTAAATCTTTATAAGTTCAAACTGATTGACCTGGGGTACCCTTCATTGTTTTTTAGAAAAATAACCAAAAAGGCTCATTTTCTCAAAAATCTAACCTTGTACAAAAATTTTGCTTTCGGAGTCGGATTCAGTGCATCAAAAAACAGGGGGCTAGAAGAGTCTAGTCTCTTAAACTGTACAGTTTTTCATGTGTGCCTGTGTTATTAGTAATAGAAGAATTATGATACACGTGAATGGTTTGATTCCCCCATCGTACTTAATTATCCCTGGTTGAAAATGCGGAAAAATTCCTCTAATGAGTTTACAAAAATTTCGGAAGAAAATTGGGACAAAATACGAAAGAAAATCCCAATAGTCTGTATCTATCCGAAAACTTTCAGTGATAACAAATTGCATGTCACTGAAGTTCGCAATGTTTATAAGCGAAAAAATATTTTTTTCAAATGAATAAAATAAATTTTTTAGTAATGAAATGAAGTAATAAATTATTTTAGATGGTAATCACGCTATAACAACTACGTTTTATCCACCCGCACACTCTAATGTATACATTTCCTTTATTTAATTCTCATTTTTTCCTAAACGCTCGGCTGTCGGATTCTATTTCACCAATTACTTGTATTTAATGTCAGTCAATATCACAAAAACATTTATCTCGATATCCGTACTAGATAACTGGTATTTTCAAAAATTCAGCCTGAAGAAGTTAATAATTTCAAATCTGAAGATTCCAAAATTGAACAAATTATAAAATCATACATGAAAAAAGTGTTGAAATTCTGAATTCTGAATTTGATAATTTAAGACGGTTTTTTTTATAAAAATTGAATCTGTTACGTCAGTCTATTTGTAATTTGTCTTTCGTCATAAATATTAATTCTCAAAATTGTATAAAATGGAATAAGTTTCAAAGTAAGACAAGTGGATGAAATTGAAAAATATTTTGTTTGGATATATTGTAAACGGCATTCTTATCTGAAATTTCCACCAGGGATTTTATGGACTTTTTTCAAAAAAGGAACTAAATTACTCGAACAATTTCGGTATTTAGGATGTAGTAGTAGAGTTCATGAATAATGGGGTAGTTTCATGAATTTTAGATAAAATTTTTTTTAAATACTGCATGAAAGTCTTGAAATTTTAGAACATTGAAAATAAAGTGAGTACTTCATTTCTGAGAAAAAAATATGAAAAAAAAAGTATCAAAAAACTTCCACATCATCCTGTAAAAAAAACTTCGCAACAACAAACTTCACATTTGAGTGGAACTGTTTACTTTTTGCACGTATTGCATTTAAAGTATCCAAAAATTCCCGGAAATTTCTAGTAAATTTATTAATTACTGAAAGTTTTCAGAAATCTAAGATATCCAAAAGTGTCCAAAATTTTCGCTTGTATTATAACCTTTTTAAACTTACCGCTTCAGGTTGCTCCAATCTTGACTCTCACTACTCTCTCAGTAGTGAGGTTATCTTGCTATATGGGATTCCGGCTCTCCAGGAAAGTAATTTTTGACCGAAAAGCGTAGACGCAGCGATTTAAAAAAGTATTTTTTGCACTACTTTTTCTCACTGTTTCGGAATTGGCCACTTCCCGCACGCTATTGACTATGTGTATCACTCACACAACTAAAGAAACTAAGAATATGTTCCTTATACGTATATTATTACACTGTCCTACACGATTTTGTCGCCGGAATGTTTCTGGTATTTTTAATAGATTTTTAGACGCTGATTCCGAATCTGTCAACAAAGATGCTCCATCACGTCAAGTTTTTGAGAAAAACGCGGTTTAAGTGTCGAATCAATGCGTTTTTGGCCATATTTAGGTGTCTGTAAAAAATCAACGAGAGCTGATAGAATCTTCTACTTAGGCTTAAATTATTCGTCCGGGATCTGGTGAATAATCCTTTAGTACTTTCATTACGTCTAGTTTTTTGAGATTTGGTTGCATTTGAGGCGTACATTAACATCTCATAGTAAGCAGATTTTATTACATCTGAAATTTTTTGTATAAACAGTATTTGCAATGACATTGCAAAATCCCCAGTCAGACCGCCCAGTGCTGAGACAGGGCCAGTCAGCATCCCGCTCAACATGTCGAAAAACTCAAAAATTCTAACGATTTTATTATATCTGGAATTTATTGTATAAATAAATAGTGTTTGCAATGACTTGTGCAAAACCGACAGTCGGGCCGCCCAGTGCCGGGACAGGGCCAGTCAACATCCCTGTTAACATGACAAACATAATGATGTAGTAAAAGAATTTTATCACACCTGAAATTTTTCGTATAAATAGTATTTGCAATGACATTTACAAAGCCGCCAGTCAGGCCGCACTGTGTCGGGACAGGGCCAGTCAGCACCTCGCTCAACATGTCAAAAAACTCAACAAAAATTTTAATTTCAAGGGAATTCAAAAAAATTTAATGAAATGCATAAGCATTCAAGGTGAATTTAAAATACTCCAGCGGGAATTAAAAAAAAATAATACGAACAAATTCACTAAACTGAGTAGAATTGAATGAATTTAGAAGAATTCAAGTGAATTCTGAAGAATTCAGAGTAAATTCAAAAAATTCAACAGAATTTCAATTAATTCAAAAGAATTTAAAAGATTTCATGAAAAATTAATAAGAATTCAGGGTGAATTCCAAACGAATTTCAATGAATTGCAAAATATTAAAATAATCCAAAATATTCTATTGATTTCAGTAAAACTGGAGTGAACTTGAAAAAATTTAGGGTAATTAAAAAGAAAATGATTAAATACATACGTATCTGAGATGAATTAAAAAAAATTCGGGGTGAACTTAAAATAATTCAAGTGAATGCAACAAATTTTTCAAAATCCAAAAAAAAATCCATTGAATTTAGATAAATGGGTGTGAATAGAAGTCTATATATACTATATGAACTTTACCTTAAAAAAGTGACTAAAAAGTGATTTGATAAGAAAAGTGACTAAAAGTGATGTAAGTGACTGTGGAAGCCTTGAGAATTGCACCCAAAATCGACATTAATTAACTAGCTTACATCCTTTTCAGGCGAGTTATAGCTAAAAATAAATGTTAAAGTACTATAGGAATCTTTGAACTATAAAAAATGTGTATTTTTGGTGTATTTAGAAATTCAAGATTTTTCACTGTCACCCGATATAAATATCTTTAATTTATTCATTATGGAGAATATTTTCTCTATATTTTAGAAGTTCTGTGCATATCATTCCAGGAAAAAAAATGTGTAGGGGCCATTTTAGAACATTCATTATAATGAAATTACAAATTTTCGTATTATAAGCCCAATGATATATTCAAAAAATTGTTTTTGTTTCATAAAATTGAATGCTTATTTGTAAATAAATAACAAATACTTTCCAGGGGTGAAAGAATTTTTTAGCCTTGAATTTGTATTTTTTGAAAAACGAAAACAAAGAAAATTCATTTTCAGACCTAAATCGGCCTAGCGAAATCTCTAAATAATTTTTCAAAAATAAAAGAAAATTTATGACAGTATTTTTTCACCAATAGGAAGAAGTTTAGCTGGTACCGCTTGCAAAATTTAAAAAATTCAATTTTTGTTGGATACGTTTGTCCACATGAATCTCTTTTAGTGTAAAATTCATTTAAATAATGAAGGTTGCATAATATAAAATATGTAGCTTATTCATAAGCTGTACTTTTCAGTCAATAAACTATTTCCATAAAAAATTCCAGGTTATATAAAGTTAAATATCCGAGGAAAATTGGCTCCCTAATAATTATTTTTCGATTAGTTTGACGGGGTGCTGACTGGTCCTGTCCCGGCACTGGGCGGTCTGACTGGCGGTTTTGCACATGTCATTGCAAATACTATTTATACAAAACATTTCAGATGCAATAAAATCGTTAAAATTGTTGAGTTTTTCGATATGCTGAACGGGATGCTGACTGGCCCTGTCCCAGCATTGGGCGGTCTGACTGGGGATTTTGCAAATGTCATTGCAAATACTGTTTATACAAGAAATCTCAGATGTGATAAAATCGTTAAAATTTTTTTAGTTTTTCGACATGTTGAGCGAGGTGCTAACTGGCCCTGTCCCAGCACTGGGTGGTCTGACTGGAGGTTTTCCAATGTCATTGCAAATACTATTTAGACAAAAAATTTCAGATGTAATAAAATCGTTCATATTTTTTAGTTTCTTGACACGTTAGCAGGGGTGCTGACTGGCCCTGTCTCAGCACCTAACCTGCTCACTATGGGATGTTAATGTACACCCCAAATGCTACCAAATCTAAAAAAAAAAACTATAAATAATGAAAGTACTTGTGATTATTCACCAGCTCTCCTCCTGTAAAGCTTGAAACTTTGATTACAACTTCAGATAATGACAAGTAGGAGATATGATTGAGGACCTGTTGGGAAATGTTTTTTCAGTCGTGTACCGTTACCCGTGCATTTAAGACCGAGCTTAATGCACGGGCTACGGCGCGTGACTAAAAAAACAGTTCCCAATGGCTCTACATTTGAGTCTTTAGCTTGTCATTAACTAAAGCTGTAGTCGAAGATTAAACCTTTAATTTAGGCGCAAGTAGAAGGTTCTGTCGCCTCTCGTTAATTTTTGACGGAAACTCAAATATGGCTATAAGCGCGTTTTTTCTGCACTTCAACCCCATTTTTCTGAAAAACTTGACGTGTTGGAGCATTTTTGTTCCCGGATTCGAAATCAGCGTCCTAAAATCTATAAAAAATGACTGGAAACATTCAGGAGACAAAAAAATGTAACTTTTGTATGACAGTGTTATCACATATCCAAAAATTTCAAAACGCTCCACTTGGTGTGGCTGATAGATTGCATGTTCATTAATGTCATTGACACATAAAATGTAACTGGATGTGTTACGCACATAGTCAATATATACCTCGGAAAGCGAACCTTCGGTGCATGTGTTACAAAAAATATTCAAAAATATGCCATTACGCCATTGATGTTAACTAAAGTTAATTTGTCAGTAATAGCTTATCTAGTAAAGAGGACTGAAACATTAGTTAAAAAGATGTTCGCTCTTAAAACTGAAGATTAGTAGATTACCAAATATAGTTTTGAGTAAAATTTTTTATAAATTTCATAAGTGGGAAGAAAACCATTTTTAGAGAATATCCTACATGAATTTGAATAAACTTTTTCTTTAACGTACTGAAAATCTCAAATTTAAAAAAAGGTATGTTCTCAAGTAAAATAATTATTGAAATGTTGGGAACCAAATTTAATATTTCTTTCCAACGAACGTTTTAATTATTCTCATTGCTTCCTTTGTATAAATATCTCTCTTCGAGTAATTTTGTTGTTCGCTCTGACAGTGAACTCAGAAACAAAATCAATTTCTACAGTGAATTATTTCCAATTCTATAATGCTAAATATTCGTGGGATTTGTATTAATTGTCTTATTTTGTCACCTTGCTTTTACTGTTCGCAAGCAGCATTTAGGAGAAACAAACGATTTCGTAAGTGTACCTCGACACACTGTCAGATCTTCACATGTGACACAAAAAACACGTCATTTTTCACAGCCCACTCATCTGACTTGAATTTAGCATTTTCAGCCAGAGCAAAATAGGAAAAAAATAGTCAAGGTCGATTCTAATCGACTGATTTACAAAACGTTAATTAGTTTCATAAATTTATCATTCTTACTTCAGAGCCTGACGTAGATCAATTCACATAATTTGAGTTAGTAATTCATCCATACTTATTAATTTTCACCAACGGTACCTGCTTCGCTTTTAAAAAAATATGTTTTCCAAATTTGCTTCGATCTTTCTTTTTAAGCACTAATCGCTTTTTTTGCTATAATATTTATTTCTCCTGTTCATACTTGTACTCTGTAAATGGCGTACATATTTCTTCATTTCGCATAAAACATCATTTTTTAAACGAAAGTTGCTTGGAAAAAGCAGAGATCTGAATATAGTTTTAAAAACCTTTTTCAGAAAAACTAGCATTATAATTTGTTGTGTTGCGATAATTTTGTTTGGCATTAGTAGAAGCATTCTTTATGTTTCATCTTTTGTCACTAATTTTTTGTGCTGGCGAATCAAAAGTACAGTTAAAAAATTACTATTATTCAGATTCTGCGATTTAAATGTTAACGATTGTAAAGTCGTTCTCAAAACATTCTTGATTCTGATATTCTGCAATTTCTCGTAAAACTATTCTTCATGCTTGTTTTAGATTTTTCAAACTTTAGATAGAAGAAACGATAAAAATGTCTTTTTTAAATTGATTTGATTTTTACAGTGTACATTACTAGTCCAAAATGTGAGGACGCCTACTTTTTGAATAGACCTTTTCGAAGAATATCTTTTAATGAAATAAACTAATAGTTTTTCTATTTCAATAGGTGGAAAAAGTTTTGAACAAGTCTGTAAAAGACTATTAAAAAAATAAGAAATTTACTATTTTCTTTTTAAATTTTAAAGGGCTAATAAGTAATATTGATTTTCACGGGCTAATTTAAAAGCTAAAATTTAACAGATTTCTTTTCGAAATTTAAGATTGTACAACCAATTTCTTGAAAAATGATAAAACGTAAAGCAGCAGTAGAAACTCTAAAAAAGTTTGTAACAACGCTTTTATTAACCCTTTCAGGGGCACTTTTTTCTTGTACATGAATATTGGAAATCTATTATAAATAATAGATTATTATTAATATATTAATATAAAAATATATTATTAATAATTAAATATATAAAAATAATATTAAATATATTATTAATCGACTATTTTAGGTTAAATTCGCGTTTTTTTTAGTAATGTACACATAAATTGGCACAAGGGGGTTTTTGGGGTCGCTAATCACGATTTTGACGCCAGAATTGCAAAATTCAAGACGGCGGGTCCAATATGGCGACTATTTAAGGTTAAATCCACGATTTTTTTAGTAATGTACACACAAATCGGTACAAGGGGGTTTCTCGGGTCGCTGATCACGATTCTGACGTCAGAATTCCAAAATTCAAGATGGCGGATCCAACATGGCAACTATTTTAGGTTAAATTTGCGGTTTTTTTAGCAATGTACACACAAATTGGTACAAAGAGGTTTTTGGGGTCGCTAATCACGATTTTGACGTCAGAATTGTAAAATTCAAGATGGCGGATCCAATATGT
>JAUMHM010087282.1:0-10449 GCA_032362435.1 Melikaiella ostensackeni | reverse complement strand
TGAGTGTTGCGAGTGTGGGGTAACTCATCCGCTTACTCTTCATCGCGCTCCTAGTCCCTGGAAAATGGGAAAAAGGAACTTCCTTGGATCGGCAAGGAAGAACTACGCACTATCTACCCATATTTATCTAAAGACATGATTTTTTCTATTCATAAAATATTTAAGTACACAATTACAGTTTTTATTATTGAAGATTGAGGTTAGGAATTGAGGTTAGGAACATACAGGTAAAAAATCAGGACTATTCGTTTATAATAATTAAAATTAACTTCTATTCACAAAAATATTGATACTTACTGCACATGAATCTTCTGACCATGAATTTTAACTAATTTTATTTTTATTTTTTTGTGTTCTTCACCAGTTCTCACTTCCGTCAAGCACGCGTTGTGCAAATTTAACGTGCATGTGAATAGGTGCTCATCATTCATATGAAAGCTTGTTTGTGTTGTGGCAAATGTTGTGCCGCCGGCGGTCGTGTACCGGTACGTCGTACCCAAGTCGCCCAAAAACTTGTCACGAAAAATGCATTGAGGCTTGGAGGGCCTGTGCTCCATACCCGTTTAATCATACTACTTTAAGAACGTACAGCAAATGTTGGAAATACAATTTTGCATATCATGAAAGATAATTATGCTTGGAAACTACTTTTTGATGAAAAAAAAAAGTTGATCATTTCTTGTTGTAATTTCTTGAAAATAAATGAAACTAGCGAAACTTTTTTCGTCATGACTTTTCTTTGAACTTGAATCAGTGAGTCAAAATTTATCGATTAGGTTTGGAAAATCAAAGTTAACAAGAAGTAAATAAAATGTTGTATTTTCTCACTAATTTTGAGACCTACTTATATTTTCAGGTCCACACCTTTCTTCAAACAATCCGAAAAAAGTCCCACGGGGAAAAAATTTTCGAAATTGATATTGCCGATAATGCATGGAATCCATGAAAAAACTGTAAATCCTTCGCGGCATATCTATGTAAGACTCGCATGGGAAATTGTGCAGATTCTTTATGAGAAGAAAAATAATTCTGTGATTTTTGCAAACGTGCAATTGAAAGCATTTTTTAAATATTTATGATTTTTTAGGCGAAATTGTTTAAAATTGAATAATTTGAAATTTAACCGCTGGAAATTTCATGAGATCTTCAACATTTAAAAATTTTAAATAATAAAATAAAAAACTTGAAACTTTGAAATTGTATAATGGCAAATTATGGATGAAGCGTTCGAAAAATGCAACACTATCAAATATTAATGCAAATTAATATAAAATATAGTAATTTAAGACGGATTATTAGTCAGTTTGTGTGTTTATGTCTGAACCGTGATGTACGATTGCTCTGTGAAGCTCCTCACCTGGGGTGATTGCTAGAGAGATTCATCAGCGACCCGTTTCGGAGCGGTGTTATGGGACCAGTATGTTGTTTGAGTAAGCAGCACGCGACTGCTAGATTAATCTAAAATCTATCCCTTCTTCTACACATCCTTTACTTACCTTTACCATATAAATTGATTGATCCCCGATAGTATAGCGAGGCTAGAACCGAACGAGTTACGCTTAATTAGTTTGACTTAATGGTATAATGATAATAGAAAATAATATTAACGTTTTAAAATATCCCTTTAATGCGTGCACTCACAAAAACAGCACTAAATCCGATAAAACACAACAGTACATATGATACACGTTGAGTAGTGAACTTAAAGTCCACAATTTTATGTACCGAAAAACATAGACAAGAAAAATTTACTAATTTTTTATTTTAATTTTCAATTTTTTTACGAGTTCATTACAGAAATGCTATAATATAACTCTTCAATTAAATTAATACTCTATTACTAACATGATTAGTAAAATTTTCCCTGATTCAGATTCAATGATGTGTTTTTTGCAGTTAATAGTAATATTATTTCGAAAACGAAGGCACCTCAAAAGACCCCATCCAGTACGTTGGCCCCGATTCGAGTAAAACCGAGCCAGCACTGCTTAACTTCGGTGATTCAATGGGAAGCCTCAAACAATTCCATTTGAGCATGCAGAAAAAAAATTTTAATTTCTTTTGTATATAGATAATTTCATATTTGAAAAATGTGATTGGAAAGTATTTCATCATCATGAAATTTCATTAGTTTCAACTGAAAAAAGCTATCATTTCGTAAAAAATCGAACAAATTTTGTTCAAAAAAAATTTCTTGTCTAATCTTTTTTCATTTAATAATTTAGCGATTTTTTACATCCATCAACAACTCAAAGAAAAGGTGAAAAAAAATTTATGAGTAACGAAATCAAAACTCGTATCTTCATACATAAAACTAGAAGAATTCAAAACTGCAACTTAAAAAGATGTGCGATTTTTTTATGTCTAAAACCAACTCAATAAAAAAATGCATTCCTGTTTGAATTGAAATAATTCTAATTTAAACAAAATAGTTTTGAGTTTTTAAAATTTATTTTATCTAAGGTATACTTGATGTAAAAAATGAACGTCTAGGTGCATCGAATATATTTGTGCCATTATCAGACATACTATTTTTCTGATATTTAAACATCTTATGTTAAAAAGATATCAATTTACATTTTCTTAATTTAGACTGAATGCACGAAGATCAGGAGAACATAATTACACAAGACCACAAACAATATTTTCGGTCGTACGATCCTTGTGAAGCTGGGGTGATTGCTAGAGAGATTGATCAGCGACCCGTGTCGGAGCGGTGTTGTGGGGCAAGAACGTTGTTCGAGTAAGCTATACATGACTTCTAGATTAATCTAAAATCTATCTTTATTCCTACACATCCCTGACTAACCGTTACCTTATAAATTCCCTAATCCTTAGTAGTATCACGAAGCTAGAACCGAACGAGTTACGGTTACGCCGAAAGGGATTTGACTTTATGCTATCATATAATAATAATAATAATTATTATTATTATAGTATAATAATAATAATATGAAAATAAAAAATTATAATTATAATTATAGCCTCGGTGGCTCAGGTGGTTAAGCGCTCAGACTTCCTACTAGAGGTTCGGGGTTCGAACCCTGAACCGATACCTCTGGAAATTTTCGCTTGTACTTTTACCGAGGTTCTGGTGATTCGGATTTAACCTCAAGCTGTAGGTTCTTCTATCATGCACTTGGATCCAACCAAGGGGGTAAAAATTATACCAGACTGCCTAATATGTCAAATTATACATATTATTCTGATCCGATCACTTGATTGCATTACAAAAGTGCGACGTGACTGATGATATAAAGCGGGATATTCCGTTGCAGAATATTCAGTTTGATACAAAAATCTAACTTTAAAAATGCCTTCGACATAATGGACCGTCACCATCTTAAAAGTCTGAGATATAATTATAATACGACGTATCATCGACTTTTCAAGTCGTGCGATGATGCTTCGAGGAACAAGAACCAATAAGTATTTTGATCATGAGCAACCAAGGATTACTACGTTAATTTGCATTACGACGAGTATCTCTCAAGGAGATTCCTTTAGTGCATTATGGTTCTTTCCCGCTTTGGATCCATTCAGAAAAACACTAAATAGCAAGTCTCATGAGTTCAGAGTACATGATAACGAGGATGGTCATCAACTGACCCATCTTATGTACATGGATGACCTTAAAGTACTATATATACTAGTTCAAACCAGAAACTACAGTAAGTAATCCATGTCACAAAGCAGTTTTCCAATGACATCCACATGGAGTTTGGACTTAATAAATGCAGAACAGTGCATTTAATCAGAAGATAAGCAGGGACCGCAGAACTAGAGGACAAGAACGAAGCTCACATTGAGGCAATGGTTGAGGGTGATTCCTATGAATATCTGGATATTCTTGAGTCTAAGGGTATTCAGCAAACGAAAGTTAAGAAAAGCCTAATGACTGCCTTTACTACAAGACTCAGTTTGGTCGAACACCGATCTTGCAACTATAAACAGAACCATCCGCGTTGGAAGAACCAAGCACCAAATGCACCATAGTAATTTGGGGATTGAAAGGGTAGTTCTACCACGACATAGAAGGGGTAAAGACCTTGTATATCTCAAGCAAATGTGTATATCACAAGTTATACAGTTGCGAAACTATTTTAACAGCAAGCGAGATGTTGCGCTTTACAACGCGATCTGTGAAGCAGATCTCGATTATGTGCTCTTGAATTTGTCCTCAGAGGAAGCCTTGAATATCAGGGCAGAAACCGTAGAAGAATTAAAAACGCAATGTAGACAGAAAACTATCCACGACAAGCACCCTAAAACGTTAGGTTAACATGAAGTGGGCAGAATGAAATCCAATATGCATGAAGTGAAGACAATATGGAGGAATGTGAAACATGTATCTATTCATCCTATTGCGATTTCGGCAACAGACAATATGAACTCACGTTCCACTGAATATCACGAACACCTAGGAGTCCGTAGGGTACTGACAGGAACTCAAAAGGCGGTTTTGTTAACCACCTGTCGCGTTGTAAGAAGCTTCCTAAACCATCAGGAATTAGGCGACTAAAACCCTATGGAGTAACAGATTGTAGCTCTAAAAAGCATCCAAAGTCGATTAATATCCAAATTAAAAATTGTATAAAATATGTATACATTGAATTGAATGAAAAATAAAAGATATATAAATATATAATAATTTATAAATTATAGCAGACTTGTCCAATATATCAAATTATGCATATCACTCTCATCAGATCACTTGATTGCATTACAAAAATGCGCCCGTGACTGATGATATAAGACCGGGATAATCCCGTGCAGAATAATCAATTTGGTGCAAAAAATTTTACTTAAAAAATACCTTCGACATGTTGGGCCGTAACCATCTTAAGTTTGAGATATATTTTTCTGCATATAATAATAAGCTCTAAAAAATCATCCAGAGGCGATTAATGTCACATCCGACAATCTCGTACGCTGCATAAGGACAACCGCCGTAAAGGACGAACTCTATGGGTATTCAGCTTACGATTGTTAAGAAAAGCCTAATGTCTGCCTTCACTACAAGGCTCAGATTGGTTTCAAAGAGTTCTGTCAACGTAGTCAAAGAGAAGAGTCTATATCGTCGGCATTGCTTGTCCACTCAACCGGAACTTGCAGGCAACCTATTCAACCAAGATCCATAAGTATATCGAGCTAAGGCATAAAGTATAGTCAACATAGAGGAATGTGAAACATGCATCTATTCATCCTGTTGTAATTTCGGCTACAGGCAATGTCCACGCAAGATGCACTGAACATCTCGAACGTCTAGGAGTCAGTGGGGTACTGGCAGCAACTCAAAAGGCGGTTTTGTTAACCACCTGTCGCATTGTAAGAAACTTCCTAGACCATCAGCAATTAGGTAACCAAAACCTCATGGAGACAAAAATAAATCTCATCTTAACATTACAACTCCGCAAGAGGTTTTAAATATCGCTATAAACTGTTAACATCTTTAACTCATTAGGCACTTGATTCAGTCCGCTGCTGAGGATGAAAAACCGGGTTCACCCGAGATAAGTATGAAAAACAACATAAAAATTCATAATTCATTATATTAGCACTATTTTAATTATTAGTTTTATTATTTTAATAAATATTTCGAAGCAAGTTACTCTAATTTATCTTGTTTTAGTCCGTGCTAAATTTATAAGTTCCCAGATAGACGTGAAAATCTAAGATTTATAAATTACAGACTGTCGATCTCGATAAATGTCGCCAATAGAAATCTTGAATTGGAAATACTCCAGCTTGTCTACTTCGTATGCTTATTATTTTTTATAACTTATTGTAAGTTGAAAAAAAAAGAAATCTAAGCTATAAATCCAGAAAGTATTCCACAACACAATCCTAATAAGAGCAATTCTTTTAATTCATAAAGTGGTGTTAGTAGGCATACTCTGTTTTATGTTAATTGTACTATTATCTCTTACTCTTTTCACAACTTTCAAGAAGAGGATAATATTGCGGGAATGACTCTGACACGATAATGTGAATGTCAATGGTAATTATTTTAACCTGAGTACGACACAAGAGAAAAATTTAATTGAAGTCGCTTAGGTCTTTCATAAAATGAGAAGACTGTTATTTAATTAATCAGAAAAGATTATATCAATAGGACACTTATACCTGTAGCTTCTCTTTTTCATGTTCATTGAAACCTTTCAGCGAAACGTGTCTAATTTGAAATTCAATTTAGCAGACGAAATTAATTTAATAATTATTGTATAAAATAATTTTTTCAATTAAACGCCCCATGATAACTAGAATTTTTTTATCATTCATTTTTTAATTATTTTGTACAGTATACTTTTTTTGCATTTATAAATTATTACTGACCTTTTTTGTTCGAAGGAGGGCTGCCACAGTAATCAAATTTCCCGGAATGCCGATCATCATGAAAAGCATACAACAGCCTGCAGCAAAATATAAGAGCCAGGGTGGATAACCGGCAAACAAGGCAGCCGAACCTGGATCTTCGATGACTTCTTCGATTGTATATTCACTGATGTTCGAATCTGTGTCATTGTTGCCCATCCAGTACTCCAGCATCTGAAATAGGGCAGACCGGGCCAAGATAAGCATACGGGGTCAATTGAGACACTGAATTCTATCAAAATATGTAGTTTTCGTTACTGTTCTTCTCAGGCATAACAGAAATAATGATATTGAATATCTTGAGACCAAAAAAATTAAATTAAGTAAATAAAGTAAGAATAAAAGCGATTGAAATTTCGACACTTGAATCCTGTTATTGTGTGGTATTTCAAAACGGGAAGAAATTGATGAAAATAACCAATAATATTCTTAATGTAAGGTTTTTCGTGACATTTATTTATCGAACTTCAACGTAATATAGCATTTATATACATTTATTCAAGAAAAACAGGTAATATTCTAGTTTTGATAAAATTCGTGATTCGGGACTGAATGAGCCGGGTTTATGGGGCGAGATGAGACGCTTTTGTTTCTGTCCTGCTTATCACTGTCTAACCTCTTTATGAAGTCATTTCAAATGCAAAGTTCAAAAATATGAAATGTTGCAATGGTGAGAACCTATAAAAGAAAATCTTATAACTTATAAAACACTACAAAATATAAAATAATTTACAAAATGCTGGCAAAAAGATGTGACGGTTTAAAACTCTTAAAAAAAGATGAGTGATACAAGTATATTAGGGTGATTCAAAACAGGCAATGTTTCAATTTTGTTCGGAAAAATATCTCATTTTGGTAGGTTCCCAAAAAAAGTAAATGCATTTTTTTTTTTTTGATCAGACAATATTAACTGGTGCCGCCAGACTCCTCTATTGCCCCATAAGAATAACATGGAGAAAGCCCCCATGTCTACAAATATGAGACTGGAAGACATAATTTTTAATAAAACCAGTGCAAATTACAGGGACCTGTTAAAATCACCTCCTCGAATATGACATATCCATTGATTTTTGTTTTTGACCCTCACTCCACCCTCTTCCAGCATGCCCAAAAAACTACCCTCTAAACGTGGATCAAGTATTTTGCGGTATATTAGTCGTAAATAATACTTTTGTGTAATTTTTTTTAACAAATCATTTTTAATTGTCAAACTAAAAAGTTGAATGTATTTTTCATTAATAATTAATTGTTTCAATTTTTTTTTGTTTTTTTTTTACTTTTTTCAAATCTTTTCACAAATTATCGGTACCCTCACAACGAGTTAAACTAATTAGACAATATCAATAATGAGAACGGTCACCAAATTTGTTTTTAATTGCTTAAACAACTTTTTATTGTTTAAATGTAACTTCTGACTGGAATATGGCAGAAAAATGTAGTGTTTTGCGGAATAGTCAACAAACCCGACAGAATCCTGATATACCTGGTATTTTTACCACTTATCCATGATTGTTTGAAAAAATTTTTTTGTTTAAACAATTTTTTTGGACAAAACAGCCAAAATTTTTATTTTTTTCTGAAAAACATGAACCAATTAGTCGTTTTCGTTGATTTTCTGTATGAAGTAAACAGTTTAAGTTATTCTTAGAAGGTGTACATTTTTCATATTTTGTCCAAAAAAATTATTTAAACAAATAAAAATTGTTTTAAAAATTATGGATAAGTAATTGTATGTGTAATCATAAAAGGAGCTAACGAAATTTGCTGAAAAACTTGCAAAAAACTGCTCTTTTCTGCATTATTCTAGTCAATAGTTACATTTCAACAATGAAAAATGATTTAAACAATTAACAATGAAGTGAATTCATCGCGTTGATCTTTGATTCAAACCAATTAGTTCATGTTACTCAGAGAAGGTGTAAATTTTGGATATTTTGTTGGAAAAAAATTTCGAACAAATGTAAAATGTTTAAACAATTCTGGATAAGTAATAAAAATACCAAATATATCAGATTTCTGTTGAGTTTGTTGATTAATATGCAACAAATTACATTTTTCTGGCTAATAAAAATGATCTGTTTGAAAAAAAGTACAGAAAAGTAATATTTACGACCAATATACAGAAAAAAACTTAATCCCCGTTTAGAGGGTGACTTTTGTGGCATGCTGAAAGGGGGGAGGGGCTCAAAATAAAAAATTAATGCATATGTCATATTCGGAAAAGTGATTTCAAGAGGTGCTTGTGATATACACTCGTTTCTTTGAAAATTACTTCTTCCAGTCTCGAATTTGTAGATATGGGCTTTCCCCATGTTATTCTTATGGGAAAATAGAGGAGCCTGGCGGCACCAGTTAATATTGTCTGATCAAAAAAAAGTGCATTTACTTTTTTTCGGAAAGCTACCAAGATGAGATATTCTCCCGAACGAAATTCGAACGTTTCCTTTTTTTGAACCACTCTAAAGTATATGTACACATAATTTATAAAATTGGGTCTATCTATTAAATTATAAGTCTTACTTGTTATAAGATTTACAGGTTAGTTTTGTTTATGAATTTGAGGTGTTTTTGTAGTTGTTTTTTCAGCATTTTCTAAGCGGAATTTTCATTTTCATTGATATTGATAAGTTGCAGGAATTTTCTAAACGTTTTATTTAAAATTATTCCTTTAAATTTTGGCATGAGAAGTCCCATTTCTATCCATTTTTCCATTTCTATCCAGTCTAACATTATGGTTTTACAGGTGTGAAATTTATAAAAATAGTTTATGAATTATTTTTGACGAATTGTCAAAATATATTAAAATTGAATTTTTTTATGATTCTGTTTAATTATTTGAAATTATAAAAATAAGATATGATAAGAATAAAATTTTATTAGATTTGGAATCAAGATTTTCCTGAATCAATTTTTGATAAGCTAATAATTTACAGTTTTCTTTAATTTGTATTTACAAGTTAGTTTTATTATTGCTATCATGATTTATTATCAACCATATGTTCAGAAATTTAAATTAAGAATAATTTAAAGTAATAGAAAATCAGTTTATGTTAATTTTCTACCTTCAGTTATAATTTTTAGAACAAAGCTGTGAAATATAATTTTAATGGTTGGTATTTTATTTCAGGATTGGGATTTTCAACCGTTCTTTCTGAAGAAGAAAAAAATTATAGCAGATACCTAACATCCATGGAGGAAAAGAAGTACGGCTTAACACCATTGGATGTCAGAGCAATGGCTTTTCAATTATCGAAAATTCTCAAACTCAACAATAATTTCAATCAGAAGAATGGATTAGCGGGAGAAAACTGATTCAATAATTTCATAAAGAGGTTCCGAGTTCTCTCTTCGGAAACCAGAAGCAACATCAGCCGCAAGAACAAAAGGCTTCAATAAAAAAGCTGCTGGCAAATTCTACAATCTTTTGCGCATGATTATTGAAAACTATAATCTAATGACTACATTCATTTGGAACGTTGACGAAATTGCAAACGCGCAAATCCAAAATTTTTGTAAGGAAAACCAGATAGTGTGTGGGCTGAATTTAGCCCCAGTGGATGGATCGACGGCGATATTTTTATTGCATGGCTTAAGAGGTTCAGTGAGTACACTGGCTACAGCGAAGAGAGGCATGTGCTTCTGCTCTTGGATAGACAAACATCACATGCCAAAAATATTGATGTGATTGATTTAGCAGAGGCAAACGGCGTTAATATTTTATGCTTTCCACTGCACTACACGCATTGGATGCAGCTACTTCAGACATCTATAGTCTGTAATGATTTTTGCAGAAAGCAATAAACAATATCTACCTATACCTCAGACCCCTGGACCTTTCAAATGGCTTAGTAACGCCTTCGATCAAGCAAAAGCCTCGATATTAAGTGGAGCGAGGGTAATAAAATGATATTTTAACTGAGTTTTCGCGTTCATTTAATGCATGAAGATGACGTATCCTTCCTAACAATCTATAGTGTTTCTTTTAAATTGGGGATAATTGAAATTCGTGAGGAATGTTGATGTTCGTTATTGGCTTTAGGGTCAGGTGAAATTGAATACAAATTAAATTGTTTC
>JAUMHM010087281.1:0-10449 GCA_032362435.1 Melikaiella ostensackeni | reverse complement strand
CTTACATTCTATATTTTACTTGTATATCTATAAAAGAATACAAGGAACCAAAACTTTTGAAGAATAATCGTTGTAAGCTTCATGTAGCCTATAAATTATGCATATTTCGACGATATTTAAATGTTTAAAATATTTTATAAAATTTTATCTCAAACGTGAAATATATAATAAATTCACAAACATTGTAATTCGCAGAACAAAACATTACAAGCTTCAGTACTTATATAGCCATATAGATCCCAAGAAAAGGAATAGGTTAACAGCTGAAAGAGCTGGCAAAATTTTCTGCATCTCCAGAAACTTGCGATCTTTGGGGCCAGCACTAAATGCAGGATAATGAAATTATATTTCAAAAAATATAACTTTTTGCTGACCAGAACAACTAATTTTTACGTAATTAGAAAAGTGACTATCGAGTTGATATGCTTTGTTGATACAATAAATAATATTTTACATTGTACTTTCGACAAATGTATACATACTTCATTTAGGTGGTTCCTCCCTTACTAAGAAAAACAATCTTTATTTTAAAACATATTATTCGTCCAAATATTGTAAAGTGTTCATTTTACAAATTATCTTTATTTTAAAACATATTTTTCGTTAAAAAATAATAATATGATCATTTTACAAAGTAGTAATAGCAATGCATACATGTACGTAAATGGGCAGGCATTATTTATTTGAAAAATGAGTATTAAATAACCAGAAGCTACATTTTTCTTTAACTGGAGAGATAGTACTTTCAACATTTCGCACTTTATTTCTAAGGTCTGAGGTTACGTTGCACACATTTATCGTGAGAATCCACTTTTTACGTCTTACGGCGTATATCCTTTTGCGAAATATAAATCTAATGATATTAAATATTATTTGATGCCTAAACGATCATCCAATATATTCTCATTTCTTCAAAATATCAATTGTCCAGAATTACCACACTGTCGGTCAGTGGCGGACAATGTCCGTCGAGACGGTCATTGTCTCGGTCACGCCGGTCAGGTCCCATCTCTACCCATTCTTTGGACCACTCCAACTTGTGACGTCAATTCAATATGGCTGAAACACTGTTGTATTCATAAGGCATCAAATGCATGAGACTAAACTTTATTCTTTCAATATCTTCGTAAAAAATAATTTCTCGCCATAAGTGTATTTGGAAATAAGTTTTTATTTTTCAAAAACATAACATAACTTTCGCAACTGAGTGATACAGTGACGCCACGTTCCGTCGGTAAAATCACTTTCTAACAGGCTATTATAGAGATGGGTAGTGATAAGATGAGTCTGACGGACACTGACCGACATTGTCCGACATCATGGTAAGTTTTGGAGAGATTGGACAAAGTCATTTCTACACAAATGTTAATGGAAATTTGTTGAAATAACTTTTTTTATGGTCTTGCAGGACCCATAAACCCCAATTATGACTAAAAGGTGAAGCAAAACATGTTCTTTAAATATAATATTTGAAATTTGTAATTTGATGTGCAACATAACCTCACAATCTTTATCCTCATTTGGGGGTATTTTCGAAGAATGAATGTAATGTGTAAGTGATTCATAGAATAAACAAAAGAAAAGTAAATTAAGGTTGATTATGAAGTTTGATTAAGTACTTAAATGAGAGAAATAATTTTGTGTATAGAAAGAAAAATATTATTTTATGTCAAAATGAAAGAAAGTTAAAAGTAAAATGTAGTAACTGCATTTATGTGCAAAATCAGAAAATAATATTTTTTTAGAAAATCAAGAACAAAGTATAAGAATTCTTTTCGAGACACAAATTTTTTACGTGAGAATGATTTGTAATAAAAAATTTGTAGAGAAAATGAAGAACCTACTTTAAATAAAAAACGTTCTCTATTTTCTCGTAAAAATGTTCTATTTAAATTGCTCCTGTATCGAAAAATTTCTTTTAATCATGATATGACAATGGATTTCATACAACAATCACAGGCGTACATTTAGAAGAAATTTAAAGTTTTTTATTTTCTTATATTCCATATTTTACTTGTATATATATAAAAGAATACAAGGAACCAAAACTTTCAAAGAATAATCGTTGCAGGCCTCATGTAGCCTATAAATCATGCATATTTTGGCGATATTTTAATGTTTAAAATAACCAAATTTTTATTATCTCAAACGTGAAATATATAATAAATTCACAAACATTGTAATTCGCAGAACAAAATATTACAAACTTCAGTGCTTATAGCCATATACATCCCAAGAAAAGGAATAGGTTAACGGCTGAAAGAGCTGGCAAAATTGTCTGCATTTCCAGAAACTTGCAATTTTTGGAGCCAGCACTAAATGCAGCATAATGAAATTATGTTTTAAAGAATATCACTTTTTGCTTACCAGATCAACTAATTTTTACATAATTAGAAAAGTGACTATCGAATAGATATGCTTGTTTTATACAATAAATAATATTTTACATTGTACTTCGTCAAATTTATACTTCATTTTGGTGGTTCATCCCTTACAAAAAAAAACAATATTTATTTATTATTATCCTATATTATCCTATATTGATATTATCCTATCAATATTTACAATATTGATAGGAAAGATAGTACTTTCAACATTTCGCACATTATTTCTAAGGTCTGAGGTTACGTTGCACACATTTATCGTGAAAATCCACTGTTTACGTCTTACGGCGTATATCCTTTTGCAAAATGTCAAACTAATGATAAAAAATATGATTTGATGCCTAAACGATCATTCAATGTATTCTCATTTCTTCAAAATATAAATTTGTTCGTCATTAATACATAATTATTATTAATTTGTAATAATAATCATTTATCATTCATAATCACATAGGGCATTAAGAACCTATAATTAATTATTACCACCAGAGTGTTCTTTGAATATATCCTGTAAACGATACTTATCGGCTACAGAAAGGTGATCCACAAATCTGAAACACCCTACCGTACCGACTATCGATTTATAAATCACTCTTATACATATGACAACAGCATCATTTAATTAATAAGAATTTATAACTATCTATTATCAATAACCATGAATAATTATTACGAATTACCATTATAAAGTACTACTATTTATATTCCAAGTTATAATATAAAATTGTATCATCACTTCTAAGAAATATGAAGCCCTATATCTGTGATAGTCCAGTCAATGACGTCATGACTAATCAGAAGACTAGCAACCCCAGGATGGAACTTCTAAGGCCCATGCACAGCTCTCCTGTTGGTGGGAAGCTCTTAAATGTCGTAATGGTGTATAGTTGCAGAGCAACCCTCCGTAAAATGCATAACAAACATCGGCACGTGGCCTCCTACCTACGCAACGCCCCAGGATCTCTATGATGAATCAATGTTAGAAAAAGGCTCCGCAGCGGTACCACTTTCCACTCCTAACTGGATTTCCCCTATATACACCCACGACTTAAGGGTTTAGCACCAAGTTTACATTTAACATCGGATCGCTGCCTGATCTTCTAACATCTAATCTTTGTTCGACAAAGTTCTGAAACTTCAAATAATAAATTCAGTACAGATTTAGATTCTAATTCTATAATCACTAAAAACTCAATGAGATCAGAATCTCATTTGAATAAATTTGAACTCAGTGCATAAACTCAAATATAACTTAAATAATCTAACTTAATTAAAAACCTCATTTGAAGACAAACATAGTGATGTCAATCAACAAAAGTTCGACATTCCCCAAATCAACAAAAGAAACCACATACAACCCCTCTAATTCAAGTTTTGGACAACACCGTTCATAAACCTTCTTCGCAGAGGTATCCGCTACCAAGGATACCTGGTGTACCGTTTAAAGTCGTCCCTTGTGACCAGACTGAGCAAATAAAGCTAATTAAAAAGGATTACACCAGTGAACAATCATCATCTTATTTAAAGTTACGAATGCAGACCAGGACGAGATGTTTAGTAGTTTCCGGAGTTCCATGTTGCAAATAAATCACATAATACAAGATCAAAATAAAAGTAAGGAAAACTTACACGTGCACATTTACATTCGGAGATTTGAAATATAATGAATCATAACTATTTATTTTAAACAAATTTCAAATTCAAATAATTTCCATTCAATTGTTTCAACATTTCTTTATTGCCTTTCCTCAATCCCTGTTTTCTAGTTCTTCCAATAGAATTTTGAATAAAAAAAACAGGGAGTTGCGTTGGATTTAGATTTTAGATATAATTATTTGTAATGGGGTGAGTCGTTTTCCTCCGAGACGTAACAACAGGCTACGTTTTACTTCAACGACATACTCTTATCTATGCTCTCGAAATCAATAAATGTCACAGAAGTTGGACATTATTTTCACTTTTCATATTTTCGAAAAGTTATGCACTACTTCCAGGAGCATGATTAGAATGTAAGTTTAAAAAATTTTTGGGCAGTTTTTTTATCAAGAATTACAATAGACAAGGTTTTATTCTAACGACAAACTCTCATCTATTTCTTAAAATTCAATAAATATCATCAAAGAAACGAATTATTTATACTTTTCATGGTTTAAAAGAAGCACCACTTCCGGTGGCATGGTTAAAGTTTCGGTTTCCAAAGCTTTGTCGGTAGTTTTTGACCGACAGATGTAATAAAATGTACCTGATTTTGATGCCCAAGTGTTATTTATAGCAAAAAATTACCAAGTATCTGAGAAGCTGTAAAGTTTGTTTACTATTTTTTATTCTAGGAAAATTTTGATTATTTCCGGTCAAATTATTAACGCAGAAGGCTTTTTATCATGTTTGTTTGAAAGACTTTTCGTTGAGGATTCAAAGTGTGGGTTTTCAACTTTGCTCGCTATGTTTGAATCATTGAGATTTCACTGATGAAGTAGCTACAAGTGCTGCAAGTGCGAGAAAAATAAAAAAGTTGGTGGAGAGGGAAAGAAGGAACGGAGGGCAAGAACGCAAATCAGTCAGGCCCCCCGTCGATTTTGACCATAGAACGCAACTCACCGGCAGCGGATCAGTGTCACTCCGAGGATGGTTTCATGGGGATATAAGAATATCATCTCTTGTGTCACTTAGGTGTTCAAAAAATCCGTGGTACCAACCTCTTCGATTAATGCAGAAATTCTTCAATACTTCTAAGTAGGGGATGAACAAAAATTTCTAGCACCACCCGAAGTAAATACAGACTGCTGTCATTCCAAGGGTGGTTTCATCGGAATTTCATACCGTCGTCCCTTGGATCACTGAGTTGTTGAAGAATCCGTGGTGGCTGTCACTACGCAGGTGGTTTCCTGGGGATATGAAAATATCATCTCTTCGATCACTGAGTTGTTAAAAAAAACCGTCATGCCAACCACTATGATTAATGCAGAAATTCTCCGATCTTTCTGAGTAGGAGATGGAGAAAACTTCTAGCACCCCTCAAAGTAAATTCAGATCGGTGTCACTCCGAGGGTGGTTTCCTGAGGATATTAGACTATCATCCCTTTTGTCATTAAGTTGCTAAACAGTCCGTGGTGCCAACCATATTGATTACTGCAGAAATATTTCAATATTTCTAAGTAGGGGATGAGCAAATACTTATAGAATCCCTCAATGTAAATTCAGATCAGTGTTATTACAAGAGTAGTTTCATAAGGATGGGTCATTAAGTTGTTCAAAAAATCTGTGGTGTCAACCATATTGATTACTGAAATAGGTAGGTAGGTAATGAGCAAAAATTCCTAGTATCCTGCAAAGTAAATTCAGATTGGTGTCACTCCGAAGGTGGTTTCATAAGAATGTGATACCATCATCCCTTGGGTCATTGAATTGTGTAAAAAATCCGTGATGCGAACCACACCGATTACTGCAGAAATTCTTGGATTTTTTAAAGTAGGGGATAAGCCAAAATGTCTACCACCCTTCGAAGTGAATTCAGATCAGTTTCACTTCAACTGTAGGTATATAGAGATGTCATATAATCATCCCTTGGTTCATGAGGTTATTCAAAGAATTCTACGGTCCAACCACATTAATTACTGCAGAAGTTCTTCGATCTTTCTAAGTAGGAGATGAATAAAAATTTATAGCATCCCCAAGGTCCCCAAAAAAACCAAAGACTAAGTCCCCAAAGTACAAATCGGCGTGACTCCAAGGGTAGTTTCATAAGGATATTTTTACATCATCCCTGGGTCAGTGAGTTGTTCAAAAAATCCGTGGTGCCAACCACTTTGATCACTGAGAAAATCTCTCGATATTTCCTCGAATGGAATCCCTAACAATTACTTGGGAGTAATTTCATTCTGGTCTTATTTTTTTTTTTGTAACAAAAGCAGCCCTTGCAGGGTAGACCCTCTAGGAATATTTGTCGCGCAACACTGTATTACATTTTTCACTCTCAAGATTTTTCGGAGTGAGCAAGTACAAATGCATAATTAGCATCCCACGATATTATTTCAGGCTAACTATTTGTGCAAAGACTTTTTCGCTGCTTTTTTCTTAATAATCAAACGTCCCCTATCTGTCTGTCATTATGAAGATCAGTATATGTTCTTGAGGTTTGAGCGCACTGGCGCGCTATCTTTTCCCGTCGCACCGTGTCTAATATGAAAGCGTGCGCCATAGTGGGAATGCCAGAGGGAGAATCGACGGTCACTTACACAGAATTTGACTCCCACTCACGTACGCACGACTGCTTACACCGCGATCCTTATTGGACCAGCTCAATTATTTTGTGACTCAAAAACTACAACTTCAACCAATTTTTGAAAACAATATTTTTATTTATTTTTTTATTTTTGATACAGCTATATAAGTCCGGACAAGTTGACCTGGGACACCCTGTAAAGGTTCTTAAAATTAATATTGAAAGTTACCGAAAAGCCCTTATGTCCGACTTTTACAAAAATTTTGTAACGGCTAATGAACACATTTCCCCCGTGTACCTATTTTTCCAGTGAACAATTTTATAGAAGATTTCGTGCCATTACTATCAAATAAATTTATTTCTGCTCAGCTGGTTATTCATGTGTTAATAGGGTATCTCAAGAAAATTGCTATATACAAATTGTTGACAATAATTAATTAACTTTAGAAAATTTCAAATAATGAGCAAAAACCTAAAAGACGTATTTTTTCATCCCCGATCATTTTTGTCCTTGATAATTTTTCGATACAATTGATGTTTGTGGCGTATATCGAAAAAAAACGTTTTTTGGGGAGTTTTTGACAGACTTTGGCTTTGCGATGCACCAAACATTTATTTGATCATAATAAAACTCTACAGTTTTATATCTTAGACAAAAAGGAAAAAAGTAGGACCCTAAATATTTTCAATTTCAAAAATTTGTAATTAACTCTGCACCCAAACCTGTATACGTCCATCATTTGTTGGTCGGTGAGTGTTTTATTTAAAAAACCACAGATTATTACTACAAGTTTGAAATCAAACTTGTGGCCATACTCTCTCGCATGTTTGCACGGGGCTGTTTTGTCTACTTGCTGTCTTTCTTGCCTTTAATGTTCGACAATGAACTTCTTAAATAAAATAAAAAATGAACCCATTAGTTTCCTAGACATTCTTAATAATAACAATAGTGGATATATTGCCATCGTCTGGTATAGAAAATATCTGTCATATATGCACTAATTGATAAAGACATTTTACTAGCAGTTCAAAAATTTTTTCGCCAAAGTATCAGCATCGTTACAGAGATCAGATATTTAGATATTACATATGATTAGATATTTTGGGTCAATAAATTACACATGGCTTTTAAAACTGCAAGCACCCGACCGGCAATCGGAAGACCTGTGGTTCGATTTCCAGCGGAGCGAGAGAAGATCGTTCTCACAGAAAAATTTCGGCTTTAAAAAACGCGAAAAAATGATCATGAGCTTCAAAAAAGTAGGTTCCTACTTTTCGATACTTCTCTGATATATACTGCGACTGGTAAGCCGCAAAAATTTATTGTACGTAATTTAGAAGCATCGGTCGTCTAAGGTTTTAGATCATCGTTACAGGGATTTTACTGAAAAGGAATTACACTCTTGATTTCGTCAGTAATATCCTAAACAACAGACAAACATACTGTGGGATTAAGTCTAATAATAATGAGAAAAAAATCTGCCCGCTGTGTGGTCACAGTCAATATTATCACAATATAGTATGGTATCACAGTGTGGTATTTACCTCGCGCTCCGCGTTCGGTCTATGTATTTCCCCCATATTTGTACATAGACCTTTTGAAATTAAGAGTTAAGCCATTGATAAATTGAATATTGTAATTGTAAATTCTCTTTTCTCATTTAACGAATACATTCTCATCACGTGTTTCACGCCTTGAACTCGATTAAAGTATGTCCAAAACGCAAAATTCCCAATATGCATTTGAACTCTTTTACATTAACTTTATGTTAAAATAATGTCTAATGATGTACAATATGTTACAATAATGTAAAATTTTAACCCCTTGGGAGCGTTCTACTGAGACTTGAAGGGAACTCACCCTTATTGTTTTTATTGACAACAAATATCTCGTAAACCGTGTAAGAGACAGGTAAAAATGGATGTCAATTTAGAATCTGGATATCATATTATAGTGTAGTATACGCGGTACTCAAAACTCAAAAATGACATCCAGTTCCACCTATCGCGTACGGCTTACAAGATATTTGTTGTTGATAATAACAATGACGACATGAGTCTCCTTCAGGTCCCAGTGGAACATTTCAAAGGGGCGGACATTTTACCGTGGGACGTTCTAAGCACGTTTCTGGAACGTTCGTTACTATTAAGCGAGACTATATAGTTTCTAAATAACATTATTTGCAAATTACTTTTAGGCGCTTTTAGGAGCTCAACAATGTTTTTTCAATTAGTAACATTTCACACATGTTTTTCAAATTAAAAACACAGTTATAGTTATTAAAAATCAGTCAAATCGGTTGTACAATACAACAGTATGTAACTATAATTAGAAAAAAAATTAAGTGAGTATCAATCAATCACGGTAGGATGAACAGGGTTATTGCCGACACCTCGTCCCCTACATAAAATACCTATATTGGTACCTACACAGGATTCCGTACAGGATCCTGTACGCCACCGCACATATAAGTACTATGGACAGGTCGTATAGGTTCCTATATGTTTTTCCTAGGAACTTATATAGTTTTCTGTGTAGGTTCCTATAGGATCCTAATATTATTTACTAAATGAACAAATTAATAAAATGTTTTAAAGAATACTAATATTAATGAAGGACTATTGTTACAATATGTATATACTTGGGAAATCCCACAGGCACGAAAAACTACTGCGCAGACTGTAACTCATTCTTGAGAATTTCACATGTTCCTATATATGATCCTATATAAAAATCTATACGGCTGTACTTACAGTATTTCGATTTGTGGTGGCGTATTGAGTCCTACACGGAATCATGAGTAGGATCCTACATAGATTTCTCAAAGGAATCTATATAGGGACCAACTTTCAATTCGAATAATACCGATTCAATCCGAACTCGGATTTATTCGAATTGAAAATTTAGTATATATTAATCCGAGTTTGGATTGATTCGGATTAAATCAGATTAAGTAGGATTAATTTTTAACCGATTTGGATCGAACGAAATCGAGAACTTTTTTCGGATTGTTTCGGATTGATTTGAATTGGTTCGGATACATGAATTCGTATCCGAAACTTTCACTAGGGTCTCTTCCACCTCACAAATGAGAAGTCTTTCGAATCCGCTGCGCCATTCTAGACAATCAGCGCCGCCTCCCCCCATTTCATCATTAAATGTGTGGTTCCGCGAGGTGAAGTCCATAGAAGCACGCATAGAATCGCTAGATCTCCCTTATTTCCCCTGATGCCGCTTGCTCAAGGAGTGGACCACCCACCCCACTTGCTGCCCCCAGGTTTTATATATTTCCCATAACCCTTAAGCTACTAAGAATTAGTGTAACACGCGAAATCCCATTGTAACCTTTCCAAATGACCGCAGGCCTCTTTCCCGAAAATGACACTCCACCAGTACCCTAGAGAATGCCCTGCATCAAGAGTATGCGTTACCCTCAACCAAAAATTACCCTCATTTCTGGGAGTCAATGAACACCCAGTGGCGTCGTCTCCGTCGATCTCTGAACTAGAAATCGAACCAACAGGAGTTTCTCCATCATCGAAATAATTTTCGGAGCACGGACTTCCCCCCCCCCTCCGAACAATTCTTCTCTCGCAGGATTTAAGCCCTGTGGAGAATCCCGTACGACATTCTTTTCCTTTGGCGAATTAATCTCCGGTTGTGAATCCATCCCCTGGAATCAAGATACGAAAAATTAATCATGGATTCATAACGATTGGAATTTTCATTCCATTCCATTCAATAAGCTTTTTTATTGAGATATCCTAATTCTTATATATATATATATGTGTGTGTGTGTGTGTGTGTGTGTGTGATGTGCAACGAGAGACTCGGGCTAACGA
>JAUMHM010087280.1:0-10451 GCA_032362435.1 Melikaiella ostensackeni | reverse complement strand
TTTAACAAGATTAGACAATATTTTAAAATTTATTACCTTCATTTACTACGAGTATTTTCAGCGATTTTGTAATGCATTTTCAGTAAGCAGAACATATGTTTTAAACCTACGTTTATTACGCAAAGAGTTCAAATATTCGGCTCAAAAACTTTTAGGATCTGGTGCCCAATATTTTTGATAATTTAAGAAAAAGTCCTAAAAACTTTAAACGTTAGCAAAATAGTGGCCATTTTTCTGAAAATCGAAAACTTTTTTAAAAATATTCGTTACGCAAACAACGATAGTTTTAAAAAAGAAAGAAAATAAGTTTCACTAACGTTTTACCACCTGAGGTTCATAAGTAAGGACCTCTAGCTTATGCGGAGCGCATAATTGCATAATGTCTCAAAATTAAGTATAACTCAGAACTTTCATGTTATGTAAATAAGTTTTTATGCCAAATATGTTTAATTTAACGTCACATCAAAACGTATAACTTTATTTTCAACACATAACTTTGGAATTTTAGCATAGTAGCGCGAAATTTCATATTTTTCGTGCAATATAAGTAACAAGTTGCGAAAAATGTATTTTTATATACGTACAGCTCAAAATTCGTCAGTAAATATAAAATAGAAAATTGTGAGCTCATTTTGGATAATCTTAAGTCAAATTATAAAAAAATTGCATTTTTAACGTCGCGCAGTTTTTGAATTTATGTTTTACGTAAGTTTTTTAAGAGGAACTTGTTTTATGTATCAAAATTTGAAATGCATATATTAAGGCGCAGTCCAAATGCGCCGGTTAATTAAATCATTTGATTCGAGACAAAAAGTTGTGCTTTGGCATTCAAAAGAGGAGCAATCAAAGTTTTTAGAAACGGTTCATGTCTTCGGTTCGGGTTTTGCATTTTAAAATTGAAAAAGATTTTCCTATATGGACGAAAACATTGTGGCGAATTTTTTGTAAGTAAAGTTTTTTGTGGTGAATGATTATAAAAATTTTTAAACTAAACCCCAAATTTTTTGAGCAACATATGTTTTAAAAATGTGCAAAAAACATGTCTTTTAAAATTTAGTTAATCACAAATTTAAAAAAAAGTTGTACATGTCAAACTCCTGAAGTTGCAATCAAATATAATAGGTATATTAATAGGTAAAATTAAATTTAAATAATAGGTAAAATTTTGTGAATTTTTAAGTTTAAAAGCCGAATAAAAGGCATTAACCATTTTTTTTCTTCTTTCGGGTACTATACTACAACTTTTTTCTGCTCGGATCAAATGATCCAATTAATTTCTGCATTAAGTTATTTTTTATTTTTTCCAACCGAGAATTTTAATTCTAGATTATTAGTTGTTTAATGGAGGAGAACAAACTTTGATTAAAAAAAATCAACCACTTCAAATCAACCAAAGCAGCAAAAACCTATTAATCGCTCAAGATAGACAAAGGAAAATTCTTTTTCAATATAATTTTATTAAATAACAAGGTTAAACGTTTACTCTGAGCCCAATTAGTAACCTCTAGAATGTCAAGTTCGCGCCCTACGTTGTTTTTACAGAAATGTCAAAAAACGAGTTTGCCCTCAATTCACTCAAAAACTTGACCTGATAGAAAGATTTCGTTTCTGGTTTTAGACGCAGCGAACAAAAATCTAGGGAAAATACCTAAGTTTGGTCTGGGTACAATTATTAAAATTTGTTTGGGGTTTTATGAGTTTTTTGGCATAATAGAAAAAACGAGTTATAAAAAATGGCTTTTACGAGGACGTGCATTTGAATTATTTTTCATTACTGTCTTTGATTTAGTAATATAAATATATAGATGTATTGAATATTTTTTTAAATAACTCAGGAAAACGGCTTTTGGGTATTTGCTTCATTGATGCAATGAAGAAAAAATTTTGCCAATGGAAAAAATATTTACTGAGGGGGAGGGAGTGAAATTTTTGGATTTTTTGAGGGTACCGACTTTAGCGATTTGTAACTCTTTTCATAGCAATCAAACAATATTTTGTCTTCTACAGTTTCGATAGGATTTTTCACGCTTTTTTCTTTGATCGTAAGCATTTTTGGAAAAAATAAATATTTCACCTTCAAAAATGAAGGTCAAAAATAAATTTCACTTTTTTCAAATTTGGACCATTTTTTTAAGGCTAAAAAGTAAGTTGAGGTTTTCTTTCAGGAACGTTAAGGTTCAATAGTGGGTTGACAAAGTTTGATTGATGAAAATACGTTATGTAGTTTTTTTTTTTGAGAATACCATCTGTTTCGATAATTAAAAACTCTTTTAATATTGATTTTAAAGATTTGGTCTTCTACAGTTTCGATAGGATTTTTCACGCCCTTTTCATTGATCATGAGTATTCTTTGAAAAAAGAAGTATTTGACCTTTAAAAGTGAAGCTTAAAAGAAAGCTAAAGCTTTTTCATGTGACTACATTGAGGTGAAAAAGTGAATTAACAATTGTTTGTTAATGAAAATAAGCGTTAAGTACTTTGGAGTCCCCCATGATGCTGGTGCTTGTCTATCAGAGTACTAAACCTTTATTTTCATAAACAAATAATTATTACCCCAATTTTTCATCTCTAGATTCTCAAAGGAAAAAATCTCAGCTTTCTCTGGAACCTAAAGTGAATCCAAAAAATGGTCGGAATTCGAAAAAAAAACTGAAATTTATTTTTGAGCTTCATTTTTGAAAGTCAAATATTTATTTCTTCTTGAAAATGCTTATGAGCGATAAAAAGGCGTGAAAAATCCTATTGCAACTGTAGAAAACCCAACTTTTTAAATTGATATTGAAAGAGTTTTCAATCATCGACATAGATGGTATCCTAAAGAAAACTAAACACTTATATTCATAAATAAAAAATTTTCGACTCAATTTTTCACATTCGGATTCTCAGAGGGGAAAAGCTAAGCTTTTTTTAACCTTAAAAGGAACAAAAAAAAATTGGTTCAAATTCGAAAAAAAAGTGAAATTTATTTTTTGAACTTCATTTTTGATGGTCAAATATTTAATTTTCAAAAAATACCTGTGATTTATATATAAGGGCGTAAAAAATCCTGTTGAAACTGTGAAAGACAAAATTTTGTTTGATTGATATTAAAACGGTATAAATCGCTCAAGTTGATGGTCCTCGCAAAATATAAAAAATGTCATCCTCTTCCCCTCGTTCAATATTTCTCCCAATGGGAAAATTTTCCCCTCATAAATTGCCATCCAATAGGACTACACTTTGCCGAAGTTTGAGTCTGATCGGAGAACTGTGGTTTTTTAGGTGTGGTCACTTCACGAATAATGCCACGATGTCTCTGGTAAAAAATGAATTTAACAACAAAACTATGCGTTATGCTATTTAAAAGAGGTTAACGCGTGAAAAGTTTTTAAGTAATTTACTCACACATTTTTTAAATGTATTTTTAGAAGGAAAGAAATAAGGGTTTACAGATGTTTTTAATTTTTTGGGGCTTGAAGAGGATTTGCTTACTGATTTCCTTTTTAGAATTGGAGAGGGCCTACTTGTACTTGTAATTATTTGGGGATAGAAACAGGGGTTGAGGAGGGTTTATTAATTTTTTTAATGCTCCAGCATTGGAGAGGGCCCACTGGTACTTCTAGTTGTTCGTGGATCGGAAGAGGGGGTTTAGGATGATTTACTGATTTTCATTTTGGTTCAGAATTGGAGAGGGCCTACTGGTACTTTTAATTCTTTGGGATTATGAACAGGGGTTAATAAGGGTTTACTGATTTTTTATTACTTCGGAGTTGGAGAGGGCCTGGTGATACTTTTAATTATTCAGGGGTAGTAACACGGGGTTGAGGAGGGTTTCTTGTTTTTTATGGTTGATTGGTGGTTGGAACAGGGGAGTGTATTGATTTTTGTATTGCTCCGGCATTGGAGAGGGCCTTCTAGTACTTTTAGTTGTTTAGGGGTTGGAACAGGGGGTTGAAGATGGTTTACTGATTTTTATTTCGGTTCGGAAATGGAGAGGGCCTACTGGTACTTTTAATTATTTGGGGGTAGATACAGAGGGTTGAGGATGATTTACTGATTTTTATTTTGTTTGGAATTGGATAGGGCCTTCTGGTTCTTTTAATTGTTTGGGGGTTGGAACATGGGGTCGGGGATTGTTTACTAATTTTTATGTTCGTTCTGAATTGGAGAGGGCCTACTGGTACTTTCATTTTTGGGGATTGGAACGGGGGGTTGAAGATGGTTTACTGATTTTTATTTTGTTCGGAATTGGAGAGGGCATTCTGGTTCTTTTAATTGTTTGAGGGTTGGAACAGGGGGTTGGGGATTGTTTACTAATTTTTATTTTGGTTCTGAATTGGAGAGAGCCTACTGGTACTTTTAATTATTTGGGGGTAAAAACAGGGCGTTGAGGAGGGTCTACTGATTTTTGAAATTGCTTGATGGTTGGAACAGAGGGTGAAGAAGAGTTTATGGATTTTTGTATTGCTCCGGCAATAAAGAGGGCCTAATGGTACTCTTAATAGTTTGGAGGTTGAAACAGGGGGTTGAGAATTAGGGTGGTCCAAAATGGCGACTTTTAAATAAATGCAAACGTTCCCCCGAAATCGTTTCGTAATCCACAAGAAGTGGACACGTATTTTTTTTCAAAATTTTTTTTTTTATGGTGCCTGTTGGGACTTCAGCATGGGAAAAAGTCACATTTTGGTATTTTTCGAATAGTTGTTCAGGGTTGGGGAAAAGTTAACATTAAATTTATGAGACTTGTAGAGAACTTTCCAACTTTCCATTCATTCAAATAAATTCTAGTTGTTTAAATAATCTGTCTTTCTCGAAAAGTCGTCTAAAATCTGTTTTTTGAGATCGGAATGGCAGTTTATTATCTCAAAGTGACTTTATTTATTTCCAAATTTCTTCCTATTGTTTAAACAATTATTTATAATTAATTTTCAACTTTTTTCAAATTATGGTAGAAAAGATAGCTTTTCTCGTAATAAACCTATAGATTTTAATTTCAAGGTATCTTGTCTACATTATCTAATAAATCTTCAATTGTTCAAACAAATTCAATTTGCTTAAACAATTTTTTTTTTTGTTCAATTCGCCTAAAATTATATTGACGCAGCGAAATTGAGTAACAGACAAGCAATTCATACCCTTACAGTTTGTGCTGATGCTCTAGGAGTCAATCTTTCTTCTGCTGTTTTTAGCAGATCTTCTATACATCGATTCAGACTAAAATTCACAATAGAATACATGGAGAAAATTCGAGAGAAAAGTAAGAAGTTCAAGGATAAAGCAGCCGTCTTACATTGGGATGAGAAATTGCTGTCTGCACTCACTGGCAAGGAAAAAATGGATCGACTGCCTATTCTCATCATCACAGAAGGTGAGGAAATGTTTCTCGGAACACCCGAAGCTGAATCAGGAACGGGGAAAGATGAAGCCGATGCCATGTATGAAACTCTTCTACAGTGGGACTTTCTTAATGAGGTGAAAGCTTTCTGCTGTGATACGACAGCTTCAAATACTGGAAAGAACAACGGTGTTTGTAAGTTGCTAGAGGTTGGCATGGGAGATGATAAAATACTGTTTCCTTGTCGTCATCATATGGCTGAAATATACTTGAGAGCGGCTTTCGAAACAAAGTTTGGGCAGACAACGAGTCCGAATGTTCCGTTCTTTAAGAAATTTCAAGATTCCTGGAGTACCATAGATCAGACGAAATTCCAGTCTGGAGTGGCAGATCGGTTGGTGGTGAAAGCTCTTCGTGGTGAAGTAGATGAACTTCTTTTTGCGAGAGGAAAGCTGAATGATCAACACTGTCGAGAAGATTACCGAGAATTCCTAGAACTTGTTGTAATTTTCTTAGGAGAGGTACCACCACGAGGAGTTTTTTTTCGAGTTCCTGGAGCAATGCATCAGGCTAGGTGGTTGGCAAAAGCCCTTTACATTCTCAAAATATTCCTCTTCCAAAACGTGTGTCCTCTGCCTAACAGTGATCTGAAGTCTCGCCACGAAATTTGTATAATGTAGTAAAATTTTACATTAAAATATGGTTCAATGTACCTCTTGCTGTCAAGGCACCACAAAAAGACCTTCAGATGTTAAAACCAATTTATCTCTTTGCAAAGCAGGATCGAGAAATATCGACTGCTATCTTCGAAAAGTTGAGCTTACATCTTTGGTACTTTGTACCGGAAACTGCTGCGTTAGCTTTCTTCGACGATGAAATTCCAGCAGTGAGAAAAAATTTGATGGTTCAGGCTTTATCCCAAGAATCCAAGAAACCAATTATGGATTACAAACGTATCCAAGCAGAAAAGTGCAAGGAACTGCTGGATAAAGAAATTGAATACTTCATCTCCAAAGATCTAATTAAATTCTTTTCAGCTTTCCAGACAGAAACATCCTTCCTTGAAGAAGACGCTTCACACTGGATGGGGAATGCAGCCTATGAAAGAGGGGAAAAAAATTGTTTCTCAGCTTGAAGTGGTCAACGATGTTGCAGAGAGAGGTGTCAAATTGATGTTTGACTCCAACGATTTGATAACGAGAGATGCGGATCGAAAACAATTCTTATTGCATGTTGTTAGAGAGCACAGGGAAAAGTTTCCAGACATCAACAAATCAACACATTAATAAAATTTTTTGACTTTGGAAATCACTAACTATAATATTTATTATTTGAGGAAAAAATTTAACTCCTGAATTTACCGAGAAAAATATTTAAAACAATTCAATTTGCTTGAATTAATGATCGAATGTTGAAAATAAATAATAATTTTATTATTTAAACAATGGAAATTATTCGAAAATATGAATAATGTCACTTAAAAATAACAGTCGGCCAGACAGATCTCAACAAACAGAATTTTGGGCGAATTGAACAAAAAAAATTATTTGAACAATTTGAATTTGTTTAAACAATTTAGGATACATTAGATAATGTAGATAAGATACCTTGAAATTGAAATCTATAGGTTTATTACAAGAAAAGCTGACTTTTCTACCATAAATTAAAACAAGTTGAAAATTAATAATAATTAATTGTTTATACAATAGGAAGAAATTTGGAAATGAATAAAGTCACTTTGAGATAATAAACTGCCATTCTGATCTAAAAAAACAGACTTTAGGCGAATTTTCGAGAAAAACAGATTATTTAAACAAATGGAATTTATTTAAATTAATGAAAATTAACTGAAAAACATTTGTAAACATTCCAATAGATCTATAGTAATGATTTCCGGAAAAAATGAGAACAAGTTGCTTAAAAGCGTCAATTTCCTAAAGAATGTAAATTTTTGATTTAAGGGTAGTTTTCAGGCCACCGTGGGGGTGGGGTAGGGGCATCAAATCCATTTGTATAATAGGTCAAATTCTTCGTTGGAGGGAGCGTTTGCATTCAGCATCAAAAAAATTTTTGTAGTGCATTTTTGGACCACCCTATTGAGGATAGTTTACTGATTTTTATTTTGGTTCAGAACTGAAGAAGGCCTACTTGTGCTTTTATTTGTTTGGGGGTATGATTAGGGGTCGAGAAGGGTTCACTGATTTTTTTATTGCTTCGGAATTGCAGAGGGCCTACTGATACTTTTAGTTGTTTGGGGGCCTGGAACAGAGGGTTGAGGATAGTTTACTGATTTCTATTTTGGTTCCGAATTGAAGAGGGCCTAGTGATACTTTTAATTATTTAGGACTAGAAACAGGGTGTTGAGGAGGGTTTACTGATTTTTTTATTGCTTCGAAATTGGAGAGGGCCTACTGGTGATTTTTATTATTTGGTCGTAGAAAGAGGGGGTTGAGGAGGGTTTACTGATTTTTAAAATTGCTTGGTGGTTGAAACACGAGGTTAAGAAGGGTTTATTGATTTATGTATTGCTCCGGCATTGGAGTGGACTCACTAGTACCTTTAGTTGTTTGGGGATGGAAAGAGGGGGTTCAGGATGGTTTACTGATTTCCATTTTTTTTCTTCGGAATTGGAAAGAGCCCACTGGTACATTTAAGTGTTTGGGCGTATGAACAGGGGTTAAGGAGGGTTTACTGATTTTTATTTTGTTTCGGAATTGGAGAGGGCCTACTGGTACTTTTAATTGTTTAGGGGTATGAACAGAGGGTTAGGGATGGTTTACTGATTTTTATTTTCCTTCGGAATTGTAGAGAGCCTACTGGTATATTTAACTATTTGGGGGTATGAACAGGGGTTAAGGAGGGTTTACTGATTTTTATTTTGTTTCGGAATCGGAGAGGGCCCACTGGTACTTTTAATTGTTTGGGGGTATGATTAGGGGTCGAGAAGTGTTCACTGATTTTTTTATTGCTTCGCAATTGGAGAGGGCCTATTGGTACTTTTAGTTGTTTGGGAACCTGCAACAGAGGGTTGAGGATAGTTTACTGATTTCTGTTTTGGTTCCGAATTGGAGAGGGCCTAGTGATACTTTTAATTATTTGGGAGTAGAAATAGGGTGTTGATGAGGGTTTACTGATTTTTTTATTGCTTTTGAATTGGAGAGGGCCTACTGAGGATTTTATTCATTTCGGCGTAGAAAGAAGGGGTTGAGGAGAGTTTATTGATTTTTAAAATTGCTTGGTGGTTGAAACATGAGGTTAAGAAGGGTTTATTAATTTATGTATTGCTCCGGCATTGGAGTGGACTCACTAGTACCTTTAGTTGTTTGGGGGTTAGAACAGGGGGTTCAAGATGGTTTACTGATTTTCATTTTTTTTCTTCGGAATTGGAAAGGGCCCACTGGTACATTTAAGTGTTTGGGCGTATGAACAGGGGTTAAGGAGGGTTTACTGATTTATGTATTGCTACGGCATTGGAGTGGACTCACTAGTACCTTTAGTTGTTTGGGGGTGGGAACAGGGGGTTTAGGATGGTTTACTGATTTTCATTTTTCTTCGGAATTGGAAAGGGCCCACTGGTACATTTAAGTGTTTGGGGGTATGAACAGGGGTACGAAGGGTTTCCTGATTTTTTTTTTCGGAATTAGAGAGGGTCTACTGGTATTTTTAATTGTTTGTGGGTTTGAACAGGGGGTGAGGATGGTTTACTGATTTGTTTTTTGCTACAGAATTGAAGAGAGCCTACTAGTACTTTTAATTATTTGGGGGTAAAAACAGGGGGTTGTGGAGGGTTTACTGATTTTTAAAATTGCTTGGATGCTGGAGCAGGGAATTGAGGATGGTTTACTGATTTTCATTTTGGTTCAGAATTGGAGAGGGCCTACTGGTACTTTTAATTATTTGGGGGTAGAAACACGTATTTGAGGAGGGTTTATCGATTTTTTTATTGCTCCGGCACTGGACAGGGCCCACTAGTACTTTTAATTATTTTGGGGTAAAAAGATGGGGTTGAGGAGGGTTTATTGATTTTTAAAATTGCTTGGTGGTTGAAACATAAGGTTAAGGAGGGTTTATTGATATTTGTATGGCTCCGGCATTGGAGAGGACCCACTGGTACTTTTAGTTGTTTGGAATTTGGAAGAGGGGGTTGTGGATGGTTTACTGATTTTCATTTTGGTTCGGAGTTGGAGAGGGCCTACTGGCACTTTTAATTATTAAAGAGTAGAAATAGAGGGTTAAAGAGGGTTTACTGATTCTTAAAATTTCCTTGTGTTTGGAACAAGGGGTAAGGAGGGTTCATTGATTTTTGTATTGCTCCGGCATTCGGCAGGACCTACTGGTGCTTTAGACTAATTGGGGGTAGAAACAGGAGGTTGAGGAGGGTTTTCTGATTTTTAAAATTGCTTCTGGGCTGGAACAGGGTGATGAGGATCGTTTACTGATTTGTATTTTTTGTCGGAATTGGAGAGGTCCTACTGGTACTTTTAATTGTTTGGTTTTATGAATAGGGGTTGAGGAGGGTTTACTGATTTTCTTGTTTCTCTGGCATGGAAGACGGCCTAGTGGTACTTTTAATGGTTTGGGAGTAGGAACAGGTGGTTGAGAAGGGTTTGAAGTTTTTTCCTTGCTTCAGATTTGGAGAGGTTTTACTGGTATTTTTAATTATTCGGGGGTGGGAACTGGGACTCAGGGAGTATTGACAAAGAAAATGGCTTTTTGAATTATTTGGGACTTGGTAAAGGAAAACATACATTTATCTATCTCACTTTCTCTCACCCTTTTTCATACTATACTTCTAGTAACTTTTAGTGACATCTAGATTCTTTTAGATTTGTTTATGTTGGAACTGTTCACATCCAAATACTTGTTTTTAGTTTTCCTGACAGATTAAAATCGTTTATTCGAGAAGGACTTTTTGGGACCTTTTCTCGACATACCACCTTGATCAAAAAGTTTTACGACTTTATTTTTAATATGAAAAATACAAGTTTATTGATCATAATCGATATTGTCCCCTTCAAAGTACTTCCCATCGACTGCAACGCCCTTATGCCAGCGCTTGTTCCAATCCTCGAAACATTTTTTATAATCAGTTTGCGGTATAGCCATCAGAGCCATCTTCGATTTTTCCATGACCTCA
>JAUMHM010087279.1:6760-28845 GCA_032362435.1 Melikaiella ostensackeni | reverse complement strand
GTGCCTGATGAGTTAAAGGTATTAAAAATTAAATTACTAATTACGAAACTTGAAATGTGTTGCAGTGATGTTGTAGTAGATACACACTTAGATGTATGATGTAGTTTGCAGTTTGCCCTTTACCGCTATTGCTCTTATGCAGTTGACCCACCTTCCAACCACATGTTCTCATTACCCGGTACTTCGCTACTAAACACGGTCACAAAACGCGGCGAGTGCTTAGTAGATTCGCTGGTGTCAGTCGTTGTTTCGGAACTTTATATTCTGCTTGCGCATTCGTCATAATTTGCAACTAATACATACTGAGGAGCCTGTCTATAGGGATCTAGCGTTCATCCTGGAGAGCCCTTTATAGAGATCCAACATCCATACTGGAAAGCCTGTGTATAGGGATCAATCTTTCTCACAAACGTTAGTTCTAATGCCAAAGACCGAGACCAATGATTCAAAATGATTATTAATTAATTTTGAGCTCCCAATTCTTCCATGATTTGTACGCATCTCGCGTGAACGTTCCCAGTGGAGGAAATCACGGCCGTGTGGATGCTGGACCTTCACCCTCCACACGGTCAGGATCTCCTGCTTGAGCTCCGAATATTGCTGGATCTTCTCAGTGTATCAGAGATTAATGTTATTATTTGGGGAACGCTTAAACGTCTCTAGTAAGCCAGTGTTCAGGGCAATTAGTTGGTGACTGATCCCAGCAACATCATTATGTCTGCGCGTGCATTCTTGCAAGGCAAGCATCGTACAGCCATCAATGTTGTGTTTGATGTTCTTATTGGGATATCCACAGAGGCGGCATCTGACAGTCACTGCCGCCATACTGAGGACGGGTTCTTTGTAATTCCTCGTCTTGATTACCCTGTCCTGGATGACAATGACAAATTCTTCCGTTTCCGGAAAGAGTCCTCCCCTCCTTAACCGGAGGTTTGAAGCATCACTACCCACGCAAGGAAGACCTAATCTTTGCGGGTGTTGTTTGTACAGCTGTTTACCCAGCCATTGAGCAGCTAGCTGTTCGGCGTTGAGATGACTGATGTTGTGGAAATCAACAGCTGCAAGTTTTGAGGGAGTATACAGGTCTGCTCTACAGATGTAGTCGTAGAGCAAGATGTTAGTCCAGTTTCGGAAATATTCGCGCAATCGTGAAACTTGAGAATCACACAATTGACGAATATCCATAAACCCTCTGCCCAAAGCTTGCGTGGTGGAACTATTCTTTCTACAACTGTCCTCTCATGGTGCATTCGCTGCTCAGACATTTCCAAACGGATGATTCTGTATACCGGGGATCGAGGAATTTATATGGTAAGTGTAAGTAAAGGATGTGTAGGTAAAGGGATAGGTTTTCGATCAATTTAGGAGTTGCGTGTTGTTCATTCGAACGACACACTCATCCCACAACACCACTCTGACATGGGTTGCTGATCAATCTCTCTACGAATCACTCTAGGTGAAGAACTTCACGAAGCCATTATACTAATCCACTTGAAAAATCTCTTCCCTCGGGCCCAATAGTATCCAAATCTTTCTTTTCAAGCATTCGCTCAACATGACCAAACCATCTCAGCAAATTCCTTTCACACTTGTCCAACAATGTTTCTTCTACACCACATTCTTTGAGAATCCACTCATTACTGACTTTGTCCATTAGTGTTGCAGCGCACATATTCGCAAGAAGTGCATGCCAATCGCGTTCACTTTAATCCTATCCTTTTCTTGATACGTCCAGGCGTCCCTACCATAGAGCACGGTGGGTCCAAGCACAGAATTATATATTGCAATTTTAGCTTTAATCGTTACTTTTTTACTTCTAGTAATAGCCTGTACATTGACGACAATCTTTCTACCCTCGTTTATACGCCTCGAAATCTCTGCATCTAACTTTCCGTCAGCAGAAAATAAACTTCCAAGATATGGTACACGAACTCATCAACTTGTTCTAAACTACCTTCCTTTCAGGAAATGTTGCATACTGTTTCCTCACCCCTTCTTTTAAACACGATTATTTTTGCTTTATTTGCGTTAGTCTTAAGACCCCTACTCTTTATGCTGGTATCCAGTCTGCTCATCATTCTCTGCAAATCGTCGACTGCTTCTGCTGTAACAATCTTATCATCTGCAAACGCCAGTCCACGTACTCTCACTGTCCTCAGATCAACACCTGCTTTGTCTGCATGGGCTACTCTTAAATATTTGCCCATGTACGTATTAAGCATCCAGAAGGACACAACGCAGCCTTGCCTAACGCCCTGCTCAATATCAAACAAATCGCTTAGTTGTCCATTTACTCTTTCACTCGCCATACTACCGTTATATATTGTTTTTATTTATTTTGGAAGACAACCATTCACTACATACTCTTTCATGGCTTCCCAAAGCTTAGGTCTAATCACCTTATCTAAAGCCTTTTCTAGATCAACAAATGCACAGAAGACTCTTTTGCTTAGACTCAAACTTTTATGCATGATCTGTCTCAAGCTAAATATCTGATCCGCACATGATCTCCCTGGCATATGGTAAATCCACATTAGATTTCCCGGATCCTTTCCTTAGATATTTCCAAGACCTTCCCAATAAGTATTTTGTAAATATTTTTCCAACGATACTTAGTAGGCTAATCGCTCTTTAATTAGTACAGTCACCTTTATCACCCTTTCCCTCGTAGATATAGACGATAATCGCCTTCTTCCAATCATTTGGAACTTTACCATTCACAGCACACACATTCATAAATTCGCTCAGCCACACAAACAAATATCCGCCACCGCTCCTAAGCATTTCAGCGGTGATACCATCCACACCGGCAGCCTTACCATTTTTTAGTTTCTTTAGCTCGGATACAATGTCGTCGGTATCGAATCTTCTTCCGCAACCTGCAACGGGATTGTGTTACGCATCCACTTCAGTGTCACGGTTGTTATACTCCATAGCTTAGCCTCCATACAATGTCTTGAAACAATTTCTCATACAATCTTTCACTTTGTTTGAATCCCATAACATTTCACCATCAGCATTCTTAATTCCGACTGCCTCAGTGCTAATTCTTCCTTTTCTAATTTTTGTAACCCATTTTAAAAATAATTTCTTATATCCTTTGAAATTATTTTGCATTTTTTAATCTTCTTTCGCTTTAATTTCATCCTTGCTGTCTATGACAAGTATCTTGGCTTTTCTATTTTTTTTCTTTCCTTTTCTGTCCTTTCCTCATCATTGAGACCTCTAATATTTAACATTCTCGAGTACGCTCGCTTTTTCTCGTTGACAGCCACCCGGATTTCATCATTCCACCAAGCATTTTCAGCCATTCCGCACACTTCAGATGCATTCTTGAAATTGCTATCCCGTAGTATAATTCATGAACCGTCATCATTTTTATTGACTAATTCCGTTTCTCATTCTTCTTTATGATGCCCTAGATATTTATTCAGCTTTTCACGCTATACCGAATGTACTTCTGTCTTCTACAAATTCTTGATTCTAACTCGCGTCTGCTTCCACTTATTATTAATTCATCTTCTCCTCTACGCTTGACCATTCAGAACCTTTCATCACACTTTATCCCTCACAAGCCCTCTCAGTCTCTCATTCGCTACAACAAAGTCAATCGTACTGTGGCTTTCGCCACTGCACCAAGTATACACGTGGATCATTTTATGTCTGAACCAAGTATTTGTAATCAACAAGCCTCTTTTTAAGCATGAGCTAATCAATTTATCTTCGTTACCGTTCATTTTTGAGTCTCCGAAATAACTCAGTACCCTGTGGGTACCTTCGCGTTGCACTCCAGCCAAGCTATTCATATCTCTGAGTAAAATTATCCTCTCATCAGAATCGTAAGTACCTAAAATATTATTTAATGAGTCCCAGAAGGTATCTTTTACATTCCTACAGTCACCATCAACTCGAGCGTAGCACGCTATAATAATTAGACGTCTGATTTCCACTTTCATTCTAACCCATAGTAATCTGGAAGATACATGTTCATACTTTTTGACATGTTTTTTTGTTCCCTCATTCACAATCGGAACGACTTCTTTGCTGCCATATGATTTATTATATACTCCTGATCAAAGTTCAAGACCGTTCTCTATCTTTCTTATTTCACATTCCTTTTTTTTGTTTCCGGTACATATAAAATATCTAGCTTCCCCACGCGCATTATATCTAGCAATTCCTTTTCCTTAAGATCACTTACACCTTTAGCATTCCAAACACCCGATATCTATTCATCACCTGAAACTTTTCCGAAGACAAGCCTTTCGTCAACAGTAATGTCAATCCTATCCAAGGCTACATTGTTGAATGAATTATTCATTGTTAAAAGTATACACCCAAGTACAACTTGATGCGAAAGATTTATTCCATGAGTATAAAATCATGTCCAAATTAAGCAACTAAATCGTCATAAGGTAGAATGTCCATTCATAAAGTCAGTCCCACCAAACTTCGGCCATTCGAAGGAAAGTAGGAAAACCAAGCCAAAACCAAAAGAGTTATGATCGCACTATTCATTGCTCCAGAAACGTAATAAGAATTCTCAATCGTGAATAGAAACTCAACATGCTTAGAAACTTCCCTTAATTTTCATTTTTACAAATTCAATTTTCAAGAACTCTTGCAAATTTTCAAAACTTTCTATACTTTCAAAAACTTTCCGTACTTTTAAGAACATTCCATAAATTTTATAAAAGCCTTCAAATATTTTAAAAAGTATCCATAAATTTCTAAAAAACTGCATACACTCTCAAAACGTCCCATACTTTCAGAAAACTTTCCCACTACACGTAAAGAATATTAAAAAACACTGAAAAATATTGGGAAATTCATGTACTACAGAAAATAAAATACTCATCGTAAATTGTGTTCTCAATAGGAGAAATGCTCACTACACGTAAAGATTATTTAAAAACACTAAATAATATTGAAAAATCAGGGCGTGGAAGAAGCTGACGGAATTTTTTAATGTGCCATACGTGCTCAGAATGTGCATGACACGCTCTGCACCTGTCGCTGGAAACTTCTTGACGTCAAATGCGGCTTCGGTACACCAAGGTGGAAATGACACTCTCCTGACATGCGAAAATGAAACCTCCTGTGTCTGAATCAAGTCCGGATGACTTAAGGAGAGCAAACGTCAACTTCATCGACAAGGACTGATCTTTTACATTTCTGTGTTTCGTGCATTTCCTTATCGTGGAACTGGTCGAAGAAGTTTTTGACCTCTGCTTTCTTCAGTCGAGCTTTTAGAAGTGAGGCATTTAGATGGAGCAATGCACTTTTCTCACTTCTGATGTTAAGATCCAGGCCAAGAATCTCGGCCGCCTTTTCCGCGGCTTTGTAAAGGAACACTTTTTTGCCAATCATTTCGTGGTTCTTGAACATTTTCAGAAGAGGATCTCTTCCATTTGCCATGATTTGAGCTAATTCCAAGATAATTCGTTCATAACGACACTGGATAGTTTAAAGTCTGCGCCCACCTCTACGGCGGAGGATGCACAAGCGCGGAACGGACGAGTTGATATACAAACTGTTCTGCATATGAATGATTTTACGTGTGACGATATCCAGGGCCATAAGCTCATGCTTCGTCCATGGAACGAGCCCAAATTAATGAGTAGAACGGTGATGGCAAGCATGTTAGTTACAGATATCTTGTTCAACGCCGACAGATTGGACGACCAAATCTGTCGAAGAAAATGCTTGTATCTGCTTCGGAGAGCCCCCTTCACTGGTGTTATATCCTGAATGCGGCTCTCTAGCATGTCTAGGTATAGGTAGGTCTCTATAGCGCCAAGGTGTTTAATAGGACTCCTGTCCGCAAGTTCAGGGTTGTCGCGAACGCTATCAAGTCGTTCTCCCTTCAGATGAATCTTGGCACACTTGTCCAATCCAAAGACCGTACCAATTTTTCATGTGTAACCCTGGACGATCTTTAGAGCATCCTTATAATACTGTGTTCCAGAAGCATAGATCTTCAAGTAGTCCATATAAAATATATAAGTGACCTTATGCTCAGGATCATTAAATCCGCCGCAAAGGTACCCATGTGAACTGCGTAGAGCGAGAGATAGTGGTAAAAGTGTGATGCAAAAGAGAAGAGGGCTCATGGTGTCACCCTGAAAGGCGCCCCTCTGAAAGGAGACGCTGTTAGTTTTGACTCTATGTTTTCCAGATGAAATAGAAAATCTGGTTTTCTAAAGGGACATCAATCTCTCTACGCATCCCACTATATGTGGATGAACCTTCAAGCTTTCATACAGACAGGTAATAAGTCTATGGGAGGTTGAATCAAAACCTTTCTAGTAATCAATCCAGGCCATCGGCAGATAGCGAGTGTGGACTGCAGCATCTTTGCAGGCGCTTCGGTCGATTAGCAGGTTCACCCAACAGCCTGCTATGCCTTATTTCGATCCACGTTGTTCGTAAATCTCTCTCCACCTAGCTCCAAATGTCCGAACAATCCCGTCGTTCAAGATAGCTATAGAGATCTTATACAGCGTGTTCAGACAAGTTATTGGCTTGTAGTTCCTTGGGTTTGACAAGTCGCCTCTCTTCAGTAGGAGTACAATGCGTCCTAACACCAGTTACTGCGGAATGGACGACTCCGACTACAAATATGAGGTGAAGATCCGGGCCAGATATTTGTGTGTAAAAGTAATCTTCTTCCACCAAAGGTTCTTGATACCATCTTATCCGGCAGCGGAGACGTTCTTCGTTCCCCTTAGTGCTTTCTTCACCTGTTTGGCACTGATTGGTGGGCATTGCTTCTCGGACATTATGAGGTTGTCGCACAGCTCCTTCAAACGCATGATGTTCTCAGTATCTTCATGTGCTGGGTGCTAAACTTCATAAATCTCTCTCTAAAGTGTCTCCACCTTCTCGGACTTGGGCGAATTTTTGCCAGAAACAGAAGGATCACTAAAACGGCACGATGGGTCAGCAAAAAATTGTTGATTCTCTCTGACTCATCTCTCCCTCTTCTGAGTTCTCCTCCTTGCGTCAGATAACACCCGTACATTATCAACAATGTGCTGCTTGATAGTCAGCAGTTTTAACCTGTTCAATGTATGACGTTAGATCCTCAGTTTATGAACGAACTTTTGGACCCTTACCGTAAAAGGCTTACCAGATATTATATCGTCAATTGCACCCTAAATTCGGGATACGTTCTGCCCAGCACAGTCAATCTGCTTATTCAGTTGATACACGCGCCTTTTGCTCTTCCGATCTATCGTCGACTTTACCCTTCAAGTTTAATCCGCCAAAGCTCTCGTCGCATCATAAACTGAACAAGTGCTGGTCCAAAGGTCGGATTTTTCCAAGAGATCCTCGCGAAGGGCGGCATCCATTTCAGCTAGATCTTCGGGCTTAGGAGGAACCTGGATGTCCTGGAATCGCCATCTCCTCTCGGGGGAAACCTGATTTCCGCGGTTGGTCGCCTGCGGCTTGTTCTTGCATCGGTTGGGGAAGCGTTTCGCATACATATCCTGTTTGCAAGAGGTCGTCGGTGCGATTTCGCAACGCCTGGTGTTGAATGTTCGAAAGCTCTAGATGTTTCTGGCACAGCAGAGTGTGCATGCGCTATGTAACCTTTGCGATCAGGGATGATGCTGGCTTCATAGCAATCCAGCAAGTCATCCCTGAGTTGATCCTTCCACTCAAGACATTGATTATCTCGCCAATTTGTCATCGTGTTTCCATCGAAATTCTTTGCAGTACCCCGAACTCTAGGGCGATCGGCACTGTTTGCCGACCCATTGTCGGATTCTCTGCGCGTTTGATCATTTTGAACCGCATTCACAACTGGATTTATTGTTGACATAGTTGTTCTAATGAGCAGCTGAGTAAAGATTTCTTCCACCCTTGCAGAGCCCCTTATGCAAGGATAAGACTGCATACTCTAAGAGCTTGCCCGGTATCCCAGAGACACCGTAAAGGACACCTCACCCCGGGGGCATTAGGCTTTCGGCACGGTTGTTTACGCCTTAGTTTAGGAGTTTTTCCTTCGGGATCATCCCTGGACAATTGCTCTCGAACGCTTATTATTTTTTTGTAACCGTATTATGCAGAAAAAAACTGATCTTAACTCATATATATATATATATATATGTGTCGTAGGCCGTTAGCTAAAAGTATGGATCGTTAGCTAATGGCGAACAATCAGAAATATCGTCCAGTCAAGTGTCAACTTTTCTTAAATAGCCTGGTTCATTCAGGCTGATAGATCACTTCCAGGATAATTTTTCAGGTCACAATCAAGAAAGGTACCTGACCACTACGAATATATCAAAATATTTTGGAGATAGTAATACCGACCGGGATTACAATTTCCAAACTATTTCGATACAGATTTCGCAGGTAAGTAGAAAAATTATGGATTTAGCTAAAAACCTAGGGAATTAGCTTAATGCCAGGATTTAGGAAAATCTTTGCTTCAGGTGTTACATTTTCTCTAGATTGCTGGTGTACTCAGGAATTTAGAAAATTTTCTGGTCATTTCTCCAAATTCCTTGAAAGTTTTAAGTATTTAGAAATATCTGAAATTTAAGCATAGAATTGGTCTTCATTCTGTTTTGTAATTACTTTGGAGTTTAAAATTAAAATTCATTAAAGTTGATTACATATTATTTATCACAACTCTGATCCATTAAAGGCTACACTCAGAGAAATTTCCTCGAAACGATAAAGGATTACTTTGACGGTTAAAGTGCAATCATTTGAGAATCAGTTTAAGAATAGGTCTTTCAACGGTTGAAGTGCGAATCGTTTAACCAAGAATCGTTTCAACGATAAGGCGATTCTTTTTTAACGCGCAGGAGGCGCAGTTTAACGGTTAAAATAGGACGTACTTTAACCGTAAAATGATTGACGGGCATTTATTCGTGCGAGGTTGCATGTATTTGAATGAGAGTGCGCATGCGTGAAATCGCATCACCGCGCTTCAAAAATACAATACTTTAGCCATGTAAGTGCACACTTTTATCGTTAATCTAAGAATAGTTCCACGGTAAAAGTGAATGTCTTCTAAAGATAAAAAGGCATGACTGTATGATTTAGTCGACATCATTTAAGCGTTAAACTAGATCGTTTAAGAGTGAAACGATTCTGCTTTTAAAATATCTTACTCTAACGATTAGAGGACCGACTCTATCGTTTAGAGGAAATTTTTCTAAGTGTACATAGATTGAAATATCAAGTACAAAAATACGTCTATGAATAGCTCATCGGTCATTTTCAAGTTTCTGCCTCAACATTTTCTTTTTTGGAAATAAAATTTTTACAATTTTTATTGAATCTACTCTCTCTGTTAATTAAATAAAAAGATATAAATCATTTGTTGCAACAGAAAGCACTTTGGTGGCAAGGAGAGTTACACTTCATTCTGGCCTTAGAACAAGCACGCCTTTTTGATTGACACCGATTATTACTTGCCGCTTTACAATTGCATTTAGAAAATATGTATTTTCGCTTAATCGTTCGGGAATTCTGACTTCACATTCAACATTGCTTGTAAACATGGTTTTGTCAATTCTTGACAAAGCTCCTATACAAAGACAAAAGGACAGGTCTTAGAACAAAGTATACTTACAAGAGGAAAAGATTGTTGTTTATGAAAATAATTGAAAGGCAGTAACTACGTGTACCGAGAAATTTCGGCTATTCATACCGAAATTTCGGTACACGTATCCACGGTCTAATTTATAAAAAGGTTCATTCAACAAATTTTATTCATTTTATAACGTTGGAAAATCGCTTTGTAACAAATCCTTTAGAGCATTCTGGTTTAATGTATTTTGATTTTAAATCCTGAAAGAATTATAAAACAAAATAAAGTCTAATTCTATGCTTAAATTTCAAATTTTCCTGAATACTTAAAGCGCTCTAGGAATTTGGAGAAATCACCTGAGAGTGTTCTAAATTACTAAATTCCTTCTAATCATAATTTTTTTATTTATACCATTAGGCCACATCTTTTATAGGGTAAGCGTAATTCGTTTCGTTCTAGCCTTGTTATACTACCGGGGATCAAGGAATTTATATAGCAAGGGTAAGTGAAGGATGTGTAGGGGAAGGAATAGGTTTTAGATTAATCTAGAACTCGCGTGGTGCTCATTCAAGCAACACACTCTTTCCACAACATCACTCCGACACGGGTCGCTGATCAATCTCTCTAGCAATCTCCCCAGGTGAAGAGCTTCACAAAGCCATAGTACATTACGGTTCATACATAAACACTCAAATGTAGATCCATATTTTACCTCAATCACATCAACTAAGCAAAGCTCTTCACGAGGGCCCATGAGTATCCAAAATCTTTTTATTTCATGAGTCACTCTTCTTCTTATAAGCAATTGTCCTCCACACATTCCTACTTTGGCATACATCTCTTACTTCCTTTACATCCATACACCTTTACATACAATCTCTTGTGTTTTTATGACTCTTTAAACTCTACGCTTTAGAGTCTCATTCGCACATTCCAACCATTCTTATTTCGGTTTACCTCCGGGTACGCTTCATTTCTCCCTACCTAAATTCACTTGCTTCGTTGAACGTCCTTTATTCATTATCGCAACACGACCAAACCATATCATCAGTTTTCTTCCGCTATTGTCAATCAACGTTTTTTCTACACCACATTCTTTACCCACTCATTGCTGACTTTGTCTATTAACCTTTTACAGCACATATTGTGCAGGAATTTCGCTCCAGTCACGTTCACTTCGATACTGAAATACGTGATTAATGGTATTAATGATAGTAAAACCAATAATGTAATTCATTACGGTGCGAAATCTGTGAACGAATTTAAGCAGAAGTTATGGGAAAATGCGGGGAAAAGTTAAGAAAAATCAATCTGTTTCTAAAGATAAATAAATCAAAGAAGATAAACTCTTGTAATACCTGTTGATGCTATGAATCCCAAACTTATTATCGGACGGGATGTATTAAATCAAGTGTCTTTGAATTTTGATAAAGATGGTGTTAAAGTTGTCAAATCTGATTAAACTACCTTTGTTGCAGAAATAGAGATAACACCTGAAATTCAGAGTAATTTTGAGGAGACTTCTGACAAAGATTTTAGACAACAGGTTATGCACTTAAGTGAAACGTATGAGCCAGTTGAAACTAAGAACAGTAATATTGAATTGAACATTCCAAGGCGAAAAAGTTATGCATAGTGGAAAAATTATGTATAATTTTTATTTGTTTTATACATTGTGTGGGTTAAACAAATGAGAATTAGACATAATTTCATCAACTATGCGTAATTTTTCCACCTGGATTGCACTATAAGATTATTTTTTATTATGATTATTGTTAAAAGAAAATAATTTGCTTCATGCTTATTGACCATAACAAATAAGTGAGAATATATACAGTAAGGAACGTATTATTTGACAAGTATACACAGAGAGTGCAAGGCACAACAACGTCGATTACAATTATGAGCTAAGGAATATAAAAATATTATAACGCTTACGATGACATTTCGAGACCGAAGACTCCATTACAATTTTCTAAGACGCAAGATTTTAGACATAAAAAAGGCGAGTTTGTGGAGTTCCTGCGGAGACTTAGAGTTAAGAAAGTATAAACATTATTTTTTGCTGAAAAATGGAATATCTAATATCCGCGTATGCAGGACAAGTAGCCTAGAGATGGAGCAAATTTTCTTTATCCCAAAGATTGCATATCGGACAGGTTCAATGTGGCTCATACGTAAATTTGAACTCATCGATACGAATGCAACCTCTAATATAACCCAGGAGCCTGTACTGAGCTATTGTGCTTGTGAAATGAAAAATGAGACGGAAGGTTAGATAAGGTTGAATCCCTGGTATTAAGGAAAAGTGTGGAAACGCCTGAAGACTGCCAGATTCTAGTACTCTGCCATAATCTAAGCGCTTTATGTACTGAAAAATAAAGCAAAATTGTGTATTTATTCTTTTGTAAGGGTACGGCATCCAGTCCTGGCCATAAGTGAGCAGGGTTACACACGTAGAAAAACTGATTTAGTTGTAAAACCCAATTAAATTTAACATTACTCGAAGGCTTAGCTGCTAAGGAATTTAATTTCCTTAAGCATCATTCAGGATATCTTTGGTCCACCATTGTCAACAGACTCTCTAGCCAACTTAGTGCTAGTTTAAAACTATCATGAGCCAATTATAATCTACCAGTTTCGAATAGTAGAGCATAATGTAGTGTATCAAGCGGAAGATTCGAAGCTCTTTTGAAGAAACTCGATTGGAGCTTCTAGATCATCAGCATATATTAAACCCCAGACTGTGATAGCATAATACAATACACTGAGCGCGAGACTCCGAAAAAGTGTGATTTTTGTGCACCAAGCATCAGATTTCGCAGAATAGAGCATTTTTAGAACTGCGCCCATAGCAATGTTTGCGCAAACCATTCTCTGGATAGCCTCTTTAAAGAAAAGACTCGAACTTGAAAATATGGGACCTAAGTAGTGGTACTCCTCAGCTACTTCAAGCTGAACCCCAGAGAAGAAGAAACTATAACTTCGCAGACGACCTCTGTGAAAAACTACAATTTTTTACTTGGATTCATTTACTAGCAAGAAACTTACTCTACAGTATTCATAAATAAGGTTAATCTTAGATTGAAGATTAGGTTGGGAGTTGGTGAGGATCACTATATCGTCAGCATAGGCTAGTAAACTTGCGCCAATTAGATGATCGATCGACATTCCCATCGCCCCGTGGTTTCTTAAGTATTCTTCTAAGCCAAAGATTAACAGATTAACAATGCGAATAGAAGAGAACTACGAATTTCGCCCTAGAGAACTCCTAGAGTAATCAAAACTGACGTGATAGGGTCGGATCTAGTCCTAATAGCCACAGAAGCATTATCATATAAGCTTTTGATGATTACAAAGCTCAACAAAAAAAGAATTGTCAGCCCCAGAAACCAGAATGAGCTCACCCTACGTTTTTGTGGTCGCTGAATTCGAATCCAGAGCCGGTTTGGCTCAATTACGTCACATTTCATCCCCAACCTCAAAAAATATGGAAAATCGCTGATTTTAGATGAAACATGATTCCCGTCCATGAAAAATGGTCATATTCTATGTTTACGAGGTCGCTGAGTGCGAATCCGGAGTCTTTGTGGTTCTGTGACGTTACACTTCGTTTCTAACCTCGAAAGAGACGTGGCAAATTGGTAATGTTATGTAGAACATGCATTTTTTCAATGCAAAGTAGTCATATCCTATGTTTTCGAGGTCGCTGAGTACGAAACCGGAGTCGTTATAGTTTTACGATGTCACATTTCGTCTTCAACCTCAAAAAAAACGTGGCAAAGTGGTAATTTTATGTGAAACATGCATTTTTTCAATGCAAAGTTGTCATATCCTATGTTTTCGAGGTCGCTATGTACAAATCTTGAGTCGGTTAGGTACCATGGTCCCAGCATTTATTCTTTGATACGTGACTTCGGAAAAACTTTGAATCCAACAGACCAGACTCCACTCGTCCGATTTCTCGCTTAGCGGAAATTAAAAACTAGTCGGAAATCAGTTGATGCCATCTACAGCATTATGCAGATAACAACCGTGCGAACAAGCATTTCGCACGTTCTCGCACTGTATAATTATATGTTTGATCCCACAGTAATATCAGGTGATGCATGCATCTTTATTATTTTGATAATGTTGAACGAGAGTTTCTCTCAGTATGATCTTGTTGCTTGAACGAGTGACGAAATCCTGCTACTCCGACAGATTCTGTGAACAGTGACAGCTGCCCTGAAAGGGGATGTGAAAAATGATTCGTATCACTATCTGTTGGAGTAACGAAGCCAGTAGGAGCGTACTGCCTTGCAGGAGGGCATTAGAGTGTGAGGATGAAGCCGTAGTGTGTCCGACGACGAGTTGACTTTGTCCTCGTCAAAGTCAGAAAGCCCTCATACTTAGTCCTGTGGAGGTATCAGGATTATCACCCCCAGGACGGCACACTCACCTGCGATCGGACCAGGATCCCTAATGTGTGGGTCTATCATATACTCATAGCATTTATGAATAAAACCAGAAAATCCTCAACTCAACAATCTGAAAGAACTAAATTACAAGTTGATCTTAAAGCTACCACCTCACAACATCATTGTTAAAGAGACGCTAATTCATTCTGCTACGTACGCAGTAAATTCTATCCACCAAAAACTCTCAGGACCATTTCTGAGCAGATCAGAACGATTTAAGAAAATTGATATGATCTCACAATCTCTGATCAGGATGAAGAATGGGTGCCACATAAAATATGCGATTATTGTAGATCACAATTGACTCGTTGACATAAAAGTGAAAATATTGAAGACCTCAAATTAAAAAGTCCAACTTTATGGGCAGAATCCACTTGTGATAAGGATTGCTATTTCTGCAAGAACGATGTAACTGGATTCAACAAAAAAAAAAGAAGCAATCCTTAAGTAAATATTCCGACAGTAATGAGACCCATCAAGATGTGCAATACAGATGAGCAAGGTATTGAAGGAATCGGATGTATTTCTTCTCGGGAAAGTTGAGAGATCCAAGAAGACGCTAGCGAAGAAGAATGCTCCAGTGAATCTGACACTGACGACGAATATGTATGAAGTAAAGAAAAGAAACCACAACTTTTTTTAAAAGAAGAATTGAACGATCTCATCAGAGATTTAGGACTATCCAAAGAAACAAGTGAATTTTTGGCTTCTATACCCAAAAAGAAAAACTTAATGGAAAAAGATGTGAAAGCAACTAGCTATAGAAATAGAGAAAGAGATTTCAGGAAACATTTCACAAAAGAAAAAGATCCTTCATTAGTTCACTGTCACGATATAAATGGATTGATGAATGAATTGAAACCAGGGATTTACACAGCCATCGAATGAAGACTATTCATAGATTCCTGTGAGAGAAGTTTAAAAGCTGTTTTGCGTCACAATACGAATGTTTTTGCTCCCATACCGGTAGCACATTCAACTACGTTGAAAAAGAATTGCGAAAATATCAAGTTGGTATTGAATAAATTGAAATATTCAGAACACGAAGTGTGACGTCATAGAACCACAAAGACTCCGGATTCGTACTCAACGACCTCGAAAACATAGGACATGACCACTTTTGATAGACGGGAATCAAGTTTCATCTGAAATCAGCGATTTTCAATGTTCTTTGAGGTTAGGGACGAGATGTGACGACTGTCACGACCTGTGGCAAGTGTTAACCCGAGACAACTCGAATTCCCATTTTTGTTGCAGCTCAAACGTCAATGGCCTCAAAATGAGAATTTGTAGCCCGTATTTGCACCCAAGAAGATAAGTGCACATATAGGAAAAATTCATCATTTTGAGACTGGATTTTGGCACAATAATACCGACATAATTTTTTAATTTTCTTCATTCAACAGCGCGTATTAGCGATTTACAATAAAATTAGTTCTCCGTGATGCAATTTGCAAATTTTGGGCTAGTCATGATCGTCATGACATTAAACTAAATTCGGGATGTAATGACCAAGTCATAACTATCTACATGTACATTGAAGCCTGAGCGTTCAAAGATATTCGGATTCGGCAATTTGATACAATTATGTACAAATAAATTTTTGTCTAAAAAAATCAATAAATATGGAATGCTTTAATTAATTTTAAGGTAGTTTATGAGTAACAAGTAAGCGTGTGAAATTAAAAAAAAAACCCCAAATCCGACGGGTCGAGTCGGTATTTTGTTGGATCGGAGCTTTTGGGTTCAAAACTCGGCCCGAAAACCTGAAAACCCGAACAATGGTTCAGATGTTCAATTTGAAAATTTCCTAAAATATTGAGTAACTTTGGCAGTAATTTATGGTGATTTATCATAAATTATCGAAATGTTCTGCACATTCGTGAAAATTTTTTAATTGATTTTTCGGGCCGCTTCGGATTTTCGGGCTGGGTTGCGAATCAGATACCCGCCCTGACCCGAAGTCATTTTGTGCATCAATAATAACAAGTAATAATTATATCGTGCTGATCAACAATATTAAAAAACATGCTATAAGAACTTTAGATTGCCTTTTCTCAAATTCGTAATTTCATAAATTTAAAATTAAATCTTTTATTTTAGATATATATATATTGAAAATTCCGAGATATTGAGGAAATCTACAAACTTTTTAGAATTGAAGGTTCGTTTTGGGCTTTCTCCACTAAAATTTACTCTGCGGTAATTCAAGAAAGAGAAAACATTATTTCTTGGGTGAAATGAACAAGTTATAAAAGCATTTAAGGCCATATGATACTAACCTGGAAACCAATTTTACCGACAACTTTTTCGTTATTCTTCTGTCCACACCAAGTGAGATATCGAATTCAGAATTTGAATAATTAAATAATAGTCAATAAGAAAGATCCATCGACTGCTAAATGTTCATAAATAGGAAAAAAATTGTTGAATTTTTTTTGGTAATTATAAACATTTAGCCGTTGATAAACCTTCATTAGTGCCTTATATTTGAATGCCCAAATTTCCCACCCGAAATCTCATTTCGTGTGGACAGGTGAATGGCGAAAAAATTGTCGATAAATTATTTTATGTTAGTATCACATGGTCTTAAGGATATGTTTAAGCTTTTATGAACATACGAGTATACCAGAGTGTGACATGGCCATTTACATGGCTTATATTCACCAGCTTTATAACTTGATAAATGTAAATATTGTATTGAATTTTTGGGAAAACTTTTTAAATATATAAGGGCACGTCTGTTTGTGCTATATCACTCTTTATCTTGTTTAAATAGTGACGAGGCTGCGAAATACAATTGTTCATTTTCTATATTATACATTAAATATTGAAAAATCTTCAATAACGAATATTGAAAATTGAAGAATTTTCTTTTGAACAAAATATCTAAGAAAAAACGCTCAAAATTTGCTTGATTTCAAACTGTACACATTCGAAATTAATAAACCTCCAATTGTAAATCGTAGAAATTGAAGAATTTTGAATTTCAAATCTATAAAACTGAATGAATTTCAATTTTAAATCTTCAAAATTGAGCTCATCCAAAAAACGAATTCAAAATTTAATCATTCAATACTACAAACATTCCAAATTGATGATTCTCCTCGAAAGTATTAAAAATTGAAGAAATTTCAATTGCACATTACAACTTATGAGAGCGGAGTGCAAAAAATGATGTAAGATCACTAAATAACCTCTTATTTTTTTTTCCTTAAAATTTATGTACATCCTTCTATGATTGTACCTGTGGACACAAGACTTGAAGGCTCAACTGACACTTGCAAAGATAGACAACATTACGTGGCCAAAAAGTTTGATTGCAGATTGCAATATTTTTCTTCGAGGAAAACAAATCTGAATCTATTGAATCGATATTCCAAATTGTTTTCGACATATCAGTTTTTTATGGTACAACTATTGTCTTTTTTTAATTTACATAATTTGTAAATGTGAATTCATATCACACTTTATATAAAGGTATCAACTTGACCTGCAACAGAACGATCCAAGAATGTAATAGTTTTTTGTTTGTTTATATAGATAAAAATTTTCTTATTAACTGAATATCGTTGCAGTAAAAAAAACATTTTTCCCATTGAATCTTCTTGAAAGATTTCTCGAATGTTAGTTAATATTAGCTTTTCAAATTAAATCAAAAATTAAGATTTCACGTGATGAAAAATATTGAATAATATTAACATTGCCAAAATTACAACTTTAAAACGAGTAACGGTGAAAAATATTTTTATAGCTATAAGGCTGAGTATTGAAATTCTAGGCATCAAGAAAGTAATTTTTCACTGTACATAAGTACATAAAATGCTCATTAATTACACGAAATTCCGATACAAAAATAAACCATTTATAGTAATTGTCATAACTTGCTGTTTCATAAATGATATAAAGTAATTATATACTTTATATGTTTTCATTTCCGGCAGGAAAACTTCATGTTACGTTTACCAATGCTTATATCGGGGTGGTATTAAATAAAGGTGATAAAATCTCTTCTTCCTACATGATAAAGTGAAGCTCATAAATTTTTAAAACATTTTTGTCGTGAAAATTATAACTTTTATCCAACATGTATATCAAGTAATGATATTAACTAGCTTTGAACAAGGTTTAATGCCGCACAATGTTGTCTTTTTTCCCTCAGTGTCAGTTAAGCCCTTAAGTATTGTGTCCTTAGGTTCGATCATGGAAAATTGTACACAAATTTCATCAAAAAAAAAAAAACACACGAGGTTGTTACGTGATCTTAAGTCAATTTTTGCACTCCGTTCTCTAAACACGTGATCTATAAAGGTAGTATATATATGAGGGCACGGATATCGGAAAAATCATCTTTGCCTTCTACGTATTTCTAAAAGAGTCAGTGTTACCTATACCTGAAAGTAAAATGACGTCTCTTTACGGTGCTCTTGTCGTCATGTTCATGCTTTTCTTCAATTCTATTGGTAAGTATAATTATATTTACTAATAATAATCTACAAGTGTACGCAGCTCATACATTCTGTTCCCAGCATGAAGTTAGTTTGCAGAGATGCTTTTATTTTTTATCCCAATTATTCAAATTGGTTTGTTTTATTATTCAAATTATAAATAATTGCAAAAAGTATAATTAAAAATTTATGTTTTTGAAATAAATATATTGAACCTTTTACTTATTATGTTTCTTTAGTTTTCTTTAGTCAGTTAGTAAGTTCTGTATTATTTTTTTACTTAAAATACTTGGAATAAAGAGAATAAAAAGAAGAAATTGAAAAATTCAGAATAATTTCAAATATTATAAAAGTTGTACATATGACTTTCTCCTTTTCAAATCTTTCAAAACTGTAGATTTAACAATTTTGATTCTTTTTAATCAGCTTTCAGCTTGCAACTTTCAACACTTGATAATTTCAAAAACTGGAATCGTTTAATGTTTAATAACTTCGATTTGAAAGCATGTGTCAAAATAGTATTGTAGAGTATTGTGGAATTTCAATATTTTGAATTAAAACGCTGAATAAATAAATTTCATTTCCGAACCTTTGTCATTCCTGACTGACTGACTGAAACTATGAGGGTTCCTACCCGGGTCTACGAAACCCTAATAAAAAAAAGAAAATATGAGATTTTGCGGGTCTGACTTGCTTTAATTAAATTCTTTTTACATCGTAGGAATAGTGTTTCTTGTAATTTCATAATACACATAAATGTGAATTTTTCTGCAAGTTTGCCCATGAAAATACGTATCGTGATATAAATAAAGATATAATGATTTACTGAATATATCTGATAAATAAGTCTTAAGAACCTACCTAATTATGATACACATCAAAATTAGGAAAAGGCCACAATTGACTTAGACGAAATGAAAGGGAATGATCCCATTACGCTTTTGCTATTTTTAATACATTTTCAACATTGCAAGTTCAAAAATTTCTTTTGTCCTTTGACAGAAATATCATCAGGTATGCCGCCGAAAAGGAAAGGATACTTTGATGACGAACGCGTGAGTCAGCAAGAAGGCCCTAGTTCTCAACAACACTATGAAAACTTACCCACTATCCATTTGCCTCCAATAGTACAAGGGAATCCTATACATAGGTCTGAATTACATCCCTTCAATTTGGATACCCACAATTATTTAGGAATTCCAATATTCAATGGGACTCCTGTAGTTACAGGAGCATTTCCAGCAACCGTACACATGTCGGCTCCTCTGAGTAGGCAACTTCATCATCTTTATGCACAAAACGATCCATATAACCTCCAGAATCGAAATGTCCTCAATAATCATCCACATACTTATGTTCAAGATGTATCAGATCAGTTAAATGCCCCTTTGTATGAAAAGCATCCTGAAGAGAGTAGGTATAACGAGAAAAACTAATACTTCCGTTCAAATAAGACAACTATATATTGAAAACCAATATGAAATGAATAAAATAACAATTTAAAGAATGTGCGTTTTTACGTGGATACATTTTGTCATTAAGGAAAAAATAATAATGTGTACGGTTTTATGTCAATCTGTTTTTCTCAAAAACCAATTTTTTTTATTTTTAACTTCAAATTGCTCCGGCGACTCAGTTATTGATCTAGAGAGTTTGTTTCTGGACTCAAAATATCGGGAATTTATTCGTGTAATATGTCCATGTACGGACTCCATACCGGCAACATGGGCCTTTTTCATAGATATGACAAAAATGTAACGCATGAGCGTGTTTACGTCACACTCGTTGCTATTTGTAATCAGCCTGATAATTCACATATTTATATTTCCGAATTATGTTTTCTATCCAAAACGTTTTGAAATACAGACACTATTTACTGAAAATATTGTATTTCTTCTCTTTTTAAAGGTGTTCAGTCGTTTGTTCGAATTTCCAATGCAAATTTGGACAGCCTTAAAACATACAAATTTTCGAAAGCAAAATTACCTCATTTCTTGGAGAAAAATGAAGGAAAAAAAGTGATTTAGATTCGAAAAATCGTAATAACTGGAGGAATTCAAGCCAGTTTGATGCACTTTGAGATTTTTTTCTATTACGAAAAATCCAATGTTCCAAACCTGTTCAAATTTGCATTGAATATTTAAACGAACGACTGCATACCTTTGGCTACTTTTCTTTCAATCAACATTGTTTATTTCAATACGACAAATGTCAATGAATATAAAATTTATGATGCTGATTTTATTTAACTGATTCAATTAATCAAACATATTTAGCTGAAAGTTCAGTCATTTTTAATGATAAAATAATTGCTTAATAGTCAATATTAATTAAATTTTTACTATTAATTTATTTTTATATTATATTTCATGATTTATCATATTTAATACTTGAATTATTATAATATGTAAGTCAATATTACTGAATAAAACGATGAGGCACTTGAAATAACTGATTTGCAGTCAAATGGTCAGTCATTTTTGACTACTTTTCTAGTCGTCCAATCCGCATTGTTACAGTCAAATGCATTTGCAAGAGGTCACTGAAAACACTGTTTTGCTTGGCCAGCAAACTTTTCTTTAGTATAACAAAATAATGTTTTTGCTCTTCCGGCATAGAAAAGTTTTTGTTGGGTCTTTTCGTTGGCCGAACGAAGCTGTTTTTTTTGACCTAACAAAACTTGTTTTTTGGTCGAATTAAATTCCATGGTTAGCCTTACACGGAAAAAAATAATAAAATGAGCTATCTATGGGTATCAGCAGATTACTTCACTCATTCACTAAAAATAACTAAGATAAAAAATTATAGTACGAAGTTGTCTGTCTGTAGTGGTAGTAAGTTAGTCCGTCCCTGCATTGGTCAACCTTGAGAGGATCCGGACAAACTTCTGCTCAATAAAGCATGATAGAATGCATGAAACTCATTAAGATTCTCCTCTTGCAGCATTTTGACCCAGCTATATTTGGCATGAGCTTGAATAAAATGCCATGTCCTCGCTTTGTCGGTCGCCTTCCTGATTTGCGTCCTAAAGGTGAGCTTCTCGTCTATCCACGTGAGCAAATACTTCAGGGCATTTATAGCTTCAATGCCGTGCCCAGCAAAGTTCACCATAAATGGTTTGCTGGATGTCCCCTGCTTGATAAGGACTACCACTTCCGCCTTTTTACTGGACAGCTTCCGCCCGCGGTGGTCGTGCCAGTTTTCGACTCTTCTCGAGACGTAGGCCACGCTGTATCTCGCTTGCTCATTCGTTCTGGCTATAATAATCGCAGCAAGAATTTCGGCTTATCTTACGAACTTTATGTGTTCGGACAGATCCATTGTTAGTGCCTCGTTATACACACGTTCCTTAGATCAGGACCGAGCGCTGACTCTTGGTCCACTCCCGCTGTGGCTGTCACGCTATACGTCCCTCCCATTGTGTCATGCATCAGACTCTTCCCATACAAGTAGACGCTGATAATGCGTCCGAGGAACCGCCTTTCTAGGACGTCAAGAATGCCCACCCATCTGACTGAGTCGAATGCATGTTTGACGTCGAAGGTGACCATCACGCAGACCCTCCTTGAACCGTGGTTTGCCGTTTACGCTTTGCTGGCCTCCTGTAGTGCCTTGCGTATCGCC
>JAUMHM010087278.1:0-10451 GCA_032362435.1 Melikaiella ostensackeni | reverse complement strand
TGATGGCTATACCGCAAACCAATTATAAAAAATGTTTCGAGGATTGGATCAAGCGCTGGCATAAGTGCGTTGCAGTCCTTATGTTCGAGGACTTTCTGAACGGTTGAGGAGGTCTTTAAAAAAACTTAATGTAAATGTTTATTTTAATAATAAAAACACTCTAAGTAGATTTCTACTTAACAAAAAGGAAAACGATAATACTGAAAATTTGTCTGAAATTGTATATCTTATAAAATGTAAATGTTGTGAAAAAGTTAATGTTGGTGAAACAGGCAGGAGATTGGAAGCTAGAGTTACCGAACACAACAGATTGTAGAGTTGGTAATTTGAAAACAGGTTTATTACAGCACTGTTGGAATTTTAACTATTTCTTTGATTTAGATTTCAACAATATTAAAATTTTGGCTACAGAAAAAAATACTTACAAAAGACGCATTATTGAATCCATTTTTGTAAACAAGCATCATAATACTTCTATTAATTTACAGACAGAAATCATGAATGCAGACGAAATTTATCTAAATATTATCAACTAATCTTCAACTAAGTCAAATCCAGTTGCTTTAGCGCGCTTTCCTCATTTGTGGTTTCTTTAAATTTCGCCTTTATCCTTATATATAAAACTGCCTTATTGTGTTTCATTTTTCTGCTTAGTATGTCTGTCGTTGTCCCGAAACACCAAAAAGTGACATTTCCGTTTGTTATTTAAATATGTAGTCTCACTTTTAAAAAAATCCTTTTTAATTCCCGGTCATTTTTCGATTTTTCCGGTCAAGTAGACACCCTGCTAAAGCATGATGATCTCAACTCGTTAAAATGATAACGAGACTACACATGTTGAGCAGAGCAATTTTGGGTACTAAATTTCGAACCTTCTTAGTTTTCATTAGAAGAGGAGATGATAGAATGGAATATTAATGACCGTACGAAATTATCTTTTTATTTTATGAACTTATACACTATCAGTATTTCTATCTATGTAACATACATGGTGAAAGTTTTCTGTAATGTAATCCCTTGAGTAGTAAAGGTAATTCGTAGTCAGCCCTTTTTATGAAAACTGAATTAAAAACTTTCTGGACTACTCCATGTTTTGAAATGTATATGGGTATATTACAAAACCTAACTCTAAGAGTAGGAGTCGAGATCAAAATTGGCCTATCAAAAGTTACAAATTTATTTGTAGCGGAACAAAATTATGAAAGTCTCTTGTTTGATTGGTTGGAAACATTCATTTGGGTTATATAACTGTCAAACATGCGTCAAATCTTCTACTCTCATCAAACCTTGTCTGGTAGGAGGTTTGGGAGGAGAATGATTTGACAGTTCTTTTCACCCAGGCTAATTTCTTTCAACCAATAAAATGAAGAGACTTTCGTTCATTTGTTCCGCTACAAATGAACTGGTAAGTTTAAGTAAGCTAATTTTCATCTCGACTCCAACTCTGAGAGTGAAGTTTTGGAATATACCCCAGTCAAACTAATTATAAAATCGATTTAAAACTTCAGAACACTGTAAAAAAGAACTCATGCCAGGGTACACTTCAGGTATAAGAATAAAAATCGAAAAAAAACAATCTCAAGTGGTATTAAATAAATTGATAACTTCACAGGTCTAAAAGAAGACCACAGTTGGGATTACGGAGACGTTTGTTCTTCATTCAAACTAAATGCATGAAGATGTCTCATTCATAAACAGGACACCTCGTATTTAAAGTAATATCTCCAAAAAATAATGCATCAAAAAAATAATTCTACTTTCTACAGTGACAAATAACAGAATAAATAATAATAATGAAAATTAGTCATACGAAATATTAAAAATGCTGTAAAATAGTTTAATAAGCGCTCCATTTTATATGGTGTATCTTGATTGCGATCATTTCATGAAACTGAGCTTCCTCATGAAGGATTGTTTTATTATGAAAAAATAATTCTTTGACAAAAATCGGGCTGTTATATTTCTATGATCATAAAAGACTGCAATGATAAACTTCTTTATTGAATAAAAACGCAATATCTGAAATTGATAATCAATTATACTCATTTACTTAAAAAATTTATATTGATAGTAAACGTTATATTTTATCAGGCTGCTTTCTGTTAAATACAAAATTCTTTAAAAGAATTGTTGATTCAGAAGGGTTGAAAAGGGTATTTTGAAATGTAAAAGAAATCTCAGGGGATGGAGACGGGGTTTTTGGGTTGTAAAAGGAGTCTGAGGAGGTGAAAAAGGGGATTTCGGATTGCAAAAGGAGTCGGAGGGAATGGAAAAGGTTTTTTTTCGGTTGAAAAAGGAGTTTGAGGGGTGAAAAAGGGAATTTTGAAATGCAAGTAAAATCTGAGGAGGTGGAAAAAGAGATTTTAGATTGTGAAAAAAGTCTAAGGGGATGCAAAAGGGTTTTTTCATGTTGGAAAATGAGCCCGAGGGGTTGGAAAAGAGAATTTTGGAATGAAAATGGGATCTAAGGATACGGAAAGAGAGATTTTAGATTGCAAAATGAGTCTGGAGGGATGAAAAAGGGGTTTTTGGATTTGAAAAGGAGTCTGAGGGGGTGGAAAAGAGAATTATGGAATGCAAATGGAATCTGAGGAGGTGGAAAGAATTTTAGATTGCGAGAAAAGTCTAAGGGAATGGAAAAGATATTTTTCTGGTTGGAAAACGAGTCTGAGGGGATGGAAAGGAGAATTTTGGAATGCAAATGGGATATGAGCAGGTGGAAAATGAGATTTTGGATTGCAGAAGGAGTTTCAGGGGATAGAAAAGGGTTTCTCCGGTTGTAAAAGGAGTCTGAGGGGGTGGAAAAGAGAATTCTGGAATGCAAATGGGATCTGAGGATGTGGAAAAAGAGATTTTAGATTGCAAAATGAGTCTGGAGGGATGAAAAAGGGGTTTTTGGATTTGAAAAGGAGTCTGAAGAGGTAGAAAAGAGAATTTTGGAATGCAAATGGAATCTGAGGAGGTGGAAAGAATTTCAGATTGCGAAAAAAGTCTAAGGGAAAGGAAAAATCTATTTTTCTGGTTGGAAAAGGAGTCTGAGGGTATGGAAAGGAGAATTTTGGAATGCAAATGGGATCTGAACAGGTGGAAAAGGAGATTTTGGATTACAAAAGGAGTTTCAGAGGATAGAAAAGGGTTTTTGCGGTTGTAAAAGGAGTCTGAGGGGGTAGAAAAGAGAATTTTGGAATGCAAATGGGATCCGAGCAGCTGGAAAATGAGATTTTGTATTGCAGAAGGAGTTTCAGGGGATAGAACAGGGTTTTCCCGTTTGTAAAAGGAGTCTGAGGGGGTGGCGAAGGGAATTTTGGAATGCAAGTAAAATCTGAGGAGGTGGAAAAGGGGATTTTAGATTGCAAAAGGAGTCTGAAGGGATGTAAAAGGGGTTTTTGGATCTAAAAAAGAGTCCGAAGAGGTGGAAAGGAGGATTTTGGATTGAAAAAGAGAGTCTGAGTGGACGGAAAAGGCGATTTTGGATTTTCAAAGGAGTCTGACGGGACGGAAGAGGGGTTTTCAGGCTGTGAAAGGAGTCTGAGGGGTTGGAAAATGGGATTTTGGATTGAAAAAGGAGTCTAAGGGGATGGAAAAGGCGATTTTGGATTTTCACAGAATTCTAAGGGGATGAAAAAGGGATTTTCGGTTGTAAAACGAGTTCGAGGAGGTGGAGAAGGGGATTTTGGAATGCAAATGAAATTTGAGGATGTGGAAAAGGGGATTTTGGATTAAAAAATAAGTCTGAGGGGATGGAAAAGGGTTTTTTCTGATTGGAAAAGGAGTCTGAGAAAATGGAAAAGGGAATTTTGGAATGCAAATGCAATTCCAGAAGGTGAAAAAGGGGATTTCGGATTGCAAAAAAGTCTGAGGGTATGGAAAAGGGTTTTGCCAGCTGTAAACGGATTTTGAGGGGGTGGAAAAGGGAATTTTCGATCGCAAATGGAATCTGTGTGGTTGGAAAAGGCGATTTTGAATTTTCCAACGAGTCTGACGGGACGGAAGAGGGGAATTTGAAATGCAAAAGGAGTCTGAGGGGATGGGAAAGAGGTTTTTAGGTTGTTAGAAGAATTTGAGGGGGTGGAAAACTGGATTTTGGATTGCGAAAGCAGTCTGAGGAGATAAAAAAGGCGACTTCAGGTCTGAATGAAATCTGAGGGGATGGAGAAGGCAATTTTGGATTTCAGAGTTTTGAGGGGGTGAAAAAGGGGTTTTTGGAATTTTCTTTCTGCAATAAGACCTTTTGACCATTCTATGAATGATATTCTTAGGACATACAACAAAACTCCCGTTAAGAGAAAAAAATGTTCTACGGAATAGCCTTTATAGCTTTGATCTATATTTACCCACCGTGGTTCATAATAACCCCAGTTGATGGTAGTAATTTTTCTGTATGTTAAAATTTAAATTTTAGGTAGCTTTGATGACTTCCTACTAATGAAAATACGTTAGAAAATTTTTAATAAGCTGAAAAAACGAAAAATAAGTGACCAGTATAATTTAAAAATTATCACTTTGAAGTTTATCAAATGCGCAGCTGCGAATAAGACGTATCTCTAGGGTGGGACCATAAATTCCACAGAGATCTTCTGCGCAGTAGGAAATGCGACCTAATTATACTGCACATCCGAAAGTACGGTATAAATCTACTGCCTAGCATTAAGCGTCATACGATTGCACTGCGCAACGATAATCACCATTCAATATAGTTCTACTGTGCATTCAGAAGTACGACATAATTTTACTACGCAGCTTTGAATGTCATACAATTGTGTTGCCCAACCATAAGCCCCATAGAAGTCTACTGCGCAGGCGAAAGTGCGACGCAACTCTATTGCGTATGTGCAATTACGACATAACTCTATTGCGCAGCTTTAAGTGTGATACAATTGTACTGCGCAACCATAAACGCAATTGGTATCTACTGCGCAGAAATAAGAGCGACGCAACTCTACTGCGCATCTTCAAGTACAACAAAATTGCACTGCGCATCCTCAAGTGCTATAAAATTGTACTGCATAACCATAAGCCGCATAGGAGTATACTGCGCAACTGGAAATGCAGCATTATTCGACTGAGCATCTGCAAGTGCGACATAACTCTACTGCTCAGACTTAAGTGACATGGAACTGTAATGCGCAATCAAGCACTCCTAAGAGGTATCCTGCGCAGCTGTAAATGCGACATAACTCTACTGCGCAGCCTTAAGTGTCATAGAGTTGAACTGTGCAACCATAAACCCTATAAAAGTAAACTGCACAGACGGAAATGCGACATGACTCTAATGCGTATCTGGAAGTACGACATAACTCTACTGCGCAACCTTAGGTGTCATATAGTTGAACTGCGCAACCATAAACTCAATTGGAGTCTACTGCTCAGCAATAAGTGCAACATAACTCTACTGCGCATCTTTAAGTACTACATGACTCCACTGCACATCCCTAAGCGCTATACAATTGTACTGCGCAACCATAAGCCCCATACGAGTATACTTCAAAACCGGAAATGCAGCATTATTCTACTAAGCATCTGGAAATACGACATAACTTTACATGCAGCCTGAAGTGTCATATAGTTGAACTGCGCAACAATAAGTGCGACACAACTCTACTGCGCATCTTTAAGGTCTACATGACTCGACTGCACATTCTTAGGTGCTATACAATTGTACCTACTGCGCAACCATAAGCCCCATTGGACTATACTGCGTAGCCGTAAATGCGACATAACTCTAGTGCGCATCCGGAAGTACGACAAAACTTCACTGCGCAGTCTGAAGTGTCATAGAGTTTAACTGCGCAACCATAAACCCTATAGAAGTTTACTGCGCAGCCAGAAATGCTACATAACGCTAGTGCGCATCTGGAAGTAGGACATAACTCTACTGCGCAGCCTTAAGTGTCATAGATTTGAACTGTGCAACCATAAACTCTATAGAAGTCTACTGCGCAGTCTTAAGTGTCATAGAGTTGAACTGAGCAACCACGGGGGTGAAGCATGTGGAGATCTGAGAGCACTAAACTACGGTGATCATTGCAGAACTGTAAAAATAGTTTTTTAATCCATCAGTGCAGTTTTGCATGCCAACATTGGCGGAGCATTCAAATCGTTAGATATTCATTATATTTATTCCCCAATCAAAATAATGAAATTATAAGAAGAATTTGTTGAGTAAACTCATAATTCATTGAGAACTCATTTTTAGTGAATTGTTTTATTTTGTAATTACACTTTAGAATTGAAAATCGCTAAAAGAGAATTTTCAGTGAAGTATGTGTTAGTAAAATAATGTCTTCTTAATATTTCATTATTTTGATTGAGAAAAAAGTAAAGTGATTGACAAACGTTTCAATTAATAAATATCTTAGCGTACTATTTGAAAATACTTCAATTATAATACGAGTCTTTTAAAATAATAAAACGAGGGTTGAACTCGCTGAATAGTTTTGTAGACCGTTTGACATCGTAAAGATTGCTTCCTTTTTTCATTAAATAAGTCACGTCGTGCTTATGCTTCCGTCTTGTTTGATTCTGTAATTTGATCACTTTTTATATATATATATATATTTTTTCATTCATATAATAAGTCAATCAAAATTTGGAGCTGCACCTGGAAATGTGTAAATATTGCAGAATGTTGATCATTAAAAACACAACTTTTCATTAAGCCTCGTCGTATAAAATCGAAAAATTTTATGAAATTAGTACACTTACCTTCTCTGTTGTCTTCATAATTAAACACTTTCGAAACTAAAAAGTAAAGTTTTGTTGAAGCTAGTTACAAAACCTCAAAAATACGCAACATTTTAGCAAACATTTGAATCAAGACATTCGAATTGCTTGACGTCATACATGACGTCACGCTGAATTCTGATTGGCCACTCCAATCCCCACTTTTGCATTCATGTAATTCTCCCCTTCCAATGCCCCGCTTCACCCCCATGTGAGCAACCATAAACGCAGCCAAATTTTACTGCGTAACCGGAAGTGCCACAAGACTCTACAGCGCAACCGGAACACTAAAAGCCTACCACATATTTATTTAAAATTATAAATACTATTTAGATTGGTAGCAGATTTAAATACTCATTTGCATGCAAATTTCCTGATCATATTTGATATGGGTAGATTCGGACCGATATTTTTCAGATCGGATTTTTGGAGGACCGGACCGAAGGTTTCGGGTTCGGTCCTTCCGAGATCCGTTCCGGAAAGTATCGGTCCGGGTATCGCACATCACTGTTATTTAGGCATGCCAATTTTTTCTAATATATTCTGTCAGTAAAACTTTCTGAGTTATTCAAGAGATTTTTCCAAGTAAGCTAATTTTTTCTAAATACAAAAATGACTGTTCGGAAAACCTGCTGCCATTTTGCTTTTGTTTAAAGGGGGTTTCAAATTTTTTGTTAAAAAGAGTGGTCTGTCAAATATCAAATTACATTTTATGGATCAGTATATGAAGATATGTCAAAATTTGAACTGAGTTTTTTAACATACAAAAATATCGTATAAAAATTGGGATCTATGAAAATATAAAAATTATAAGAATAAGCCCTTTTTCATATACATTTTTCTAACCCTCAAAATTAAGCCATTCATCAATATATTTAGCCTGATTTTACACGCAATTTTTGTATTTATTTCAAAACCTACACCACTTTATAATAGGAACTTCAATTTTGAGTCTCAATTTAAAATTCTTAATGTTTGAGTGCCTTCAGTTCAAACTAACTTTTTAATGTCGAATATTTCGATTGAAGTCCAAAGAATTGTATATACTTACATTTTTAAAATTTGAAATTTAAAATTATTCAAGTTCAGAAGCTTTGAATTTGGAATTGCTAAAATTTGAGAAATTGCATCTGAAATTATTTAATTCTGGATGCTTCCAGTTTGAAATTTAGGCTATTGACTGAATATAGGGCATTATAGGGACCAAATCTTAATAATAGGGTACTTTAGGGACCATAGGTGAATATAGGGTACAATAGGCAATATCGAGACCGGTCTGAGACCTGCAAATTACAAGTATTTAAATTAATTTATTGCAGATAATAATGACTGCCTTTAACATACTTCAGAAGGGATAATTAGTTCGAAAAGTGCTATTTCTATCAAATGAAAAATTGTGTGAAATTCTGGTTTAAGAAAAAAAACATATTATTGACGTATTATCATTGATTTCAATATATACTGTGTACTAAAAATATGTACTATTCATTTTATCTATATTTTTAAATGTTTCAACGTTCAGATAACTTTTAATATAACCTTAGCTTTGATTTATTGTACTTGACATTTTTTAAAGAAATCCATAAATTTTGCTATTGCTCAAGATGTAGATAAAGTTCATATTTATCCAACCTACATTATAAAAAAAGAAATTGAGTGGAGCAATTCTTATCAATTATTTTGCGCGATTAGTCTATTATTATGCATATTCGTAACTCGAATATAGCCAATCATTACCATATCAAATCGTATGATTTATTTTCAGACTGGAATCAAGTGAGAGTTGATTTAAATCATAAAACTTACGGAAATTTATGGAAACTTGTCTATAAATACGCATATTCGTTAATCAAATATAGCCAATTATTAACACATCAGATCAGATGATTTATTTTTAGACTGGAATCAAGTGAGTTTATTTAAATCGTAAGACTTACTGAAATTTATAGAAACTTTTCGGAAAGTTATGGAAACTTTTTGAAATTCACGAAGAGTTTTGAAAACTTGTGGAGGCTTTTTAAAAATTCATGGAAAGTTCTTGAAAGTATGGAAGTTTTTGCAAATTCGCAAGAGTTTTCAAAAATTGAATTCGAAAAATAAAAATTTAGGGAAGTTTCTGAACTTGTTGAATTTTTATTCACGGTTGAGAATTTTCATCACATTCCTGGAGCAATGAATGATCTTTTCCCATTTTAGAGGCCAAACTGCAGGTGACTGGTGCCCTCCTCAGTGCACAACATAAGCCCATCATAACTTCTTTGGTTCTGGCTTAATTTTCATACTTTCCTTTGAATGACCGAAGTTTGGTGGGACTGACTTTATGAATGGAAACTCTACCTTATGACGATCTGGCTGCTAAGTTTTGACATCTTTATACTTGTGGAAAACATCTCTCGCATCAAGTCGTTAATTAGTTGTATAGTATAAATAATAAACAGTACAAACAATAATGTAGCCACGGATAGAATTGACACTTTTGATGACGAAAGGCATGCCCTCGGAAGAGTTTCAGGCGATGAATAGAGACTGGGTTTTTGGAATGCTAGAGGTGTGATTGATCTTAGGAAAAGGGAATTGCAAGATACAATGCGCGTGAGGAAGTAAGATATTTTATGTGTACTGGAAGCAAAGAAGAAGAGATGTGAGGTAAGAAAGATAGAGAATCGACTCGAACTTTGGTCAGGAGTGGATAATAAATTATTTAGTAGCTACGCACCAATTAAGGTAACAGTAGGGATGTCAAAGATACCTTCTGAACTAATTATATGATATTATAGGTACTTGCGATCCTGGTGAAAGAATATTTTTACCCGGAGATATGAATGGCTAGGTTGGTGTTCAGCGCAAAGGTACGAAAGGGGTAATCGGTTAGTGAAACAAGAGTTATAAGAGGTTCTGAATGGGGAACGGATCACTATCTCTCAGCTTCAAAAATAAAGCCAGGTCAAGGGTGGCAGAGAAGAGGATTTAATAATAATTCGAGGCAGATGCCAGTTGGAATAGAGAATTTGCAGAAACCAGAAGTACAATTGGTATATCGTGAAAAGCTGAATAAATATTCAGGACATCATAAAAAAGACTGAAAGACGGATTTAGGCAATAAATATGTAGAGGGTAAAACTAGCGCAAATTTAGAATAATTTAAAGAAACTCAAGAGAATTCGATGACATTCCTACGAATCCAAAATGAATTAAAAATAATAATTGAGGGTGATTTTCAGATACTTGAAGTGAATGCAACAAAATTTTTTTAGTCCAAAAAAATTTCATTGAATTCAGATAAGTAGGAGCGAATAGGAATTTGATACAATTCACAAGAATTGCAGGTGAATTAAACAAAATTCAAAATCCAAAATAGATCCATTGAATTTTATAGAATTCAAAGGAATTCAAAGATTACTTATGTGATATTCTTATTTCAAAATGTGAATATAGTGAATTTTTTTCAAAAAAGTGACTTAAAAGTGATTTAAGGAGAAAAAGTGACCAAAATTCACTTGAGGTAGTGTGTGGCACTGTGGCAGTCCTGACAGTCGCACCAAAATCGACATTAATGAAATCCTTTTCAGGTAATAAATTATTTATTACCCGGTGTATATATTTTTAATTTATTTATCATGGATAATATTTTTTCATATACTACATGGGCTGAAAATCTTCGGCCTGACACAGAGATGACGCCACAAACAAAAAATCTGTATGCTTGTCATAGAGTACCAACCTTAACT